>JAXCLQ010042705.1:0-21353 GCA_035584115.1 Cedrela odorata | reverse complement strand
ATTATTATTATTATTATTATTATTATTATTATTATTATTATTATTATTATTATTATTATTATTATTATTATTATTTTCAGCTATGAATTTTGTCTCCCCAAGTATCATGAAAATAAATATATTTTATACTTGTGAGATTTCCCATTCGTACTCTCTTAATTATTGAAAATTTATTGAATAAAATAGATGACTACAAATTCTTAACTTAGGAAACTATGTATTCCTTTTTATGTATACATATCAGCAGTTGTTTTAAATCTTTGTAAATTTAATGCAATCTAAAACATCTATTTCTCACCTTAGAGAAAATTATCATATTTCTTAAACACCCATGGCCTTTATCTAGAAATGAATTTTTATTGTTTTTATGATCTTAAATTTCTTTTTCATAATACTTCTCCAATCTCCTCAAAAATCTTCTCATAAAAGAACTTAAAATGAACTTCTACATTGACTTAACATATTTACAGTTTAGGTTCCTCTCTCAATCAATGAATTAAAATTCTTAAAAATCAATTCTTATAAATGTCGTAAAATAAAATCATTATTTCTTATTATTTCTTATAAGAATAAATAAGATTTGGGCTTTATTCTTAATCATAAACTAATCTTATAAATATTCTTAAATCAAAACTCACTTCATAATATAGTCCAATATAATTCATTTCACAAAGATCAAAAATTTTCTTTCTAATTCTAATCTAAACTTAAAATAAAAATTTTAAATATTTCTTTAACATTTTATAAATCGTAAACAATCACAAAATGTTTAAGAAAGAAAAAATATCTTTCATGACTCAATTACAAGCCTTAATATCTTACTTAGTCATTTTATACATTTTACTTGATTCGTTCACTTATTCTATTTCCGTTTGGATCTCTTATTAGTTAAAGAAAATCTTTTAAACACACCGAAGGACTACAAATCGTAGCACACTTTTTAGGAAAAAATAATAATTATTAATCTATTTTTGATAACTTTCTTAATTTATTTACGATAGTCTTTAGCTATCATAAATATTTTTTAGAATCAAAATTTTTAGATAGTTAATTTAATTGGAATGAAATTCTACATGCCTAGAAACTCAATCAAAAGTAAAGGGAAGCTATTAGCAAGACTTTGACTACAGCAACTAAAAGCAATTTCATACTTAAATAATGAATACAGATGTAACATAGACAATGAAGTTGTAAAACTAGTAACATAGTCCCCTGCATTATTACTCATCAATTCTATATCAAATAATCCATTTCTAAGATAAATTAAATATAGAATATCCTTTATGATTCTCGGGCTAAGCAACAAACTCTCTCAATATATCTATCAAGCAGAATATCAAGTAATAACACCTTTTTGACTAGTTTTAACCTTTTACGTGTTTGACAATACAAACACTTACTGGATAAAACCATAAATACCCAGCAAAACAACAAATCTCTACCCCCATCCTAACAAATACAAGATTCCAAAAAGATAGTCAATTGCTTGAATTTTTCACACTTCATCTATAAAAATAGATCTCTCCATCCCTCAACACCCCATTGAATCAAATCCAATAGCACCATCACCAATTCACATCACATATTCATGTGCAAATAAATTTAGTACATTTCGAATTTCTTTCACTTTCTTCAATAGCAAATGCATAATTTGGCATATTAACTACTACACTTCAAACAACTGGCCCAACCTAATAAAACTCTTAATTCACAACTATCCTAACATAACAACCTAAATTCCAATTAAAAATGTGTTAATTCTACTAAAACTAATCATTTCCTAATCACCAATTCTCCATTTCTTTACACATTCAACAATAAACTCAATTAGCATACAAAATATTCAAAACACACCATACATAAACTAATCAAATAAAAATAAAATAGCACTTAAATTCAGCTAAATCGAGCTAAGCTGTTTCGAGAATTGACATTTTCCAAGTAAAAATGGCTCAATTCATTCTACACTTAACATAATTACAACAAAAGAAACAAAAAAAGATTCTTAATTTCAATACCAATAGAAATAAAATCACAAAATAAAAGATTTGCGAAATCAGAGAGAGTAATTAAATTTTTTACGTCTCCATGATCTATTCCTTTTCATTCTCGGGGAATAATTCTGCCAAATAACCCAAACTCCTTGCCCCTTCCTCTTTTCCTTTAATATCTTCTCCCAACACCTATCCGTGTCATAGATGTTATAATACCTCAACTTCTAGTACAAACATCTCATTACTAATTTATTACCATTTACACCATTTTCATACACACGCATTCTTAAGAGGGCTTTCTTTTTCATTTCTTTAGTCGCCTTTGGACCTAAATCAATATGGGAATAACAAAGAATAGTTCTTGCTAGTTTCGTTCTCTTTTTAGTAATATACAAATTTCTAAGTCCTTTACGAGAGCTCCACCATTCATACCATTTTCACTTTTATTTATACTAATCCATTGATCATACTTTGTCCTTACCATAACTACAAAACAAAACAAAACAAAATAAATTCTATGAAATTATCACAAATATACCGAAATTAAAACTACACTAACTAATTTATTTATTTATTTATTTTTAGCATTATTTATTTATTTATTTATTTATTTTAACTAACCCAAAGTTTACCGAATCTTAACTTGAGTTCTGATTTGCAATGTATGGACACTTTTAAGCCCTGGTATCAATATATTCATTAAAATTTGGTTTTGAGAATTTTATTGACACTAAATATCGATACATTTACCTTCATGCATTGATCCCTTTTCCTTAATATATTAATATGGGCAAGTTCGTAAATAATTTTGAACTCTCTGACCTACAATGTATCGATCATTTCTTCACATGTATCGATCATTTCTTCACATGCATCGATACTATATTCACACGTATAAATACTTTATTCTCTGTCCCTCATTACTATAATTATATTTTCTCAATGATTCTCTAAATTTTAAACTTTGGTTTCCTTATTAACCTGAATGTCTATATACTCAAATTTTTTAGTCATTCATAATATTTATGAACCTCAAATCATTATCTGATCACTTAGAACCTTAAATCTTAGCTCTGATACCACTCTTGTAACACCCCAATCTCATACTTACTCAATCAATTATGATTACATAATACACATACTTTATACATATATTCAATTGCTTCAACATTTCAAATGTCCATTCAGTGTTACATTATTTGTCACACTCTCCATACATAATTTTCTTAGATAAAGACTTGACCTTAATATTCCAAAATTCACACACAATACTGCATCAGTATTACATGATTCTTAAATGTCTACAATTTTCAAATTCTTTACACATATAAAATAAAATTATTATCCATATAACTAATTCTTAATCGTATAATTATCCTATTAATTACACATATAACTAGTATCTTCATCTATACTTAACTAACCTTGCACTCATCCTTTGTCACTTCTATGTACTATTCTCTAAAAATTAAAATTTTTATAATAAAAGGTGAGATATAATCTCAGTAAGTAAATCATGCAAGTTTTCACATGTCGATGCAGTACTGAATATAAATAATCAAACAGATCAATATATTTTCAAACATTTCAATTACCCAAAAAACAATTCATAGAACATACATTTTCAAAATAACTCAGTCGGTTGTGTCACTTGCACCCACGGTGACCCGGATTCAGAATGTGATCACGTATTCCGCTTAAAGCGGACAATCTTTCTATTTCGAACATAACAGAAACGTGCGTAGCACGTTAAACAGAATTCTGAATAACTCACGAGTCCTGCATTTAACATGATAGTTGGCCAAATCAGAATAAATATTAACTAACGACTAAAGTCATAAAATTATTTTCATTCATAAACATTCACTCGTCGACATCATTTTCAATAATCATTTCATGAATTTGATATCAGCATATAAAACATTCAAAATTCTCAATTTTCATATTATTTTCAAACACATGCTTAAATATTATATTATTTAAAAAGCAGTAAAATGCATGCACGATTTACTTACTACAATGGGAGAGTAACCACTCCTACTAACGATCATTCCGTCTAACTTGGTTCTTCTCCCGGATTCTCATAGCCTAATACCATAAATATATAAATCATGTCTTTTAATATTCAATTAATCAATATAAATATTTTAAATGCGATATTTGTGGATTTAGTGTCTAAAATTTCTTTGTTTTATCCATATCACTAAGTTTAACTAACTAAGGTCATTTACTCAATTTTTAACAATTACATGCATTAATATAATAATACACATATACATATATATAGACACATTAATCAAATTAACACACACACACACACACATATATTACTTTAATATATATATATATATTCATTAATAAATATCTAATATATATACATATATGTACATATATTAACTATTAATATTAAGATATTTATTATTATATTAATATAATTTATATTTATATTTTATGATTACTTTAATCACATTCAAATATAATATCTATATATCAATATCATAATACTTATAAATCATATTTACGGTATCCCATAATTAAACCAAAATATTTCCTACGCATACGCATACTAGCACGTCAAAGCCAGAAAATATATTCTTTACAATAAAGAATCAAATTGCTACCCAATCAATATCTGTATAATATTATTAATAAATTAATAATTATTGTATAATAGCAATACCCATCATCATCAAATAATCGACTATGTATGTGTCCCCCTAGGTTTACTGTGAATTGCACATAGGTGATGATGAACTCCTTCGAATCACTTTGGTACAACTCTTTATAACCAAAGCACCCAATGATTATGCGCAACCTTTAACAAGATGCCACAACGCCTAGACATTAATGAACTCATATAGTCTTATGTTCATGTTGTAGAGTCCTTCTGCTTTCGACTCCCGATCGAGTATGGGTCATGGAATCGTCAAACCCCTAACTTAATCATAGGAACAAGGTCTCAAATCATATACGAGAATCGCGTATCCGAAAATACCTTTATGGAAACACATACTCTGGCCAGAGATTTCATTTCCTATGTATGATATCCCGCCTAGAATATCAAGCTCAACCATTTGAGCCAACAGATTCCGTCTTGGTCATCACTTGTCCTCATACACCTAAATAAATTGTCAGCAAGTTTCTTTCACTAGGCGTGGCTAGTCTGGTGCTATATACACAAGTGAACGATGTGCCTTAGTGCGAAGGGCAGCCGTGACACCTCAGGTTAAAGGACTAGTGGTGCACTAGTACGGCTGTGTGACGTATCATTGACTGTGGATAATCACCCATGTGATTCGTCACGTTTAGTTATGTTCAGTAACACATTCTTCAATGTATTACTCATGTTTATACTCTTGTGATATGTGACTCGTCACCCAACTATTAACATCAAATACTAATCCTTGCAATATCAAACATATCAGTCATGTAATGTCATACTCCCATATGATAATACCTCAACCGAGAACTGATTCGAATGTATTTAAATAAGACTCTGTACTCATATCTACAACTACTTGCAGATAGAGTTCTAACGTCATAATACATCACGGGATTTCATTTTGTATTTTATATATAATATTTATATTTATACGCATCTGAATTTGCAAAATGATATAAATGTCATTTCATTAATCATAAACTAATTTATAATTAATTACAAAGTTATATATACATAATGATGCAATCCCTAAACTGTATGACACGATTGGTTCTAGGGCATAACTCCAACAGAAAGAAAGTGTAAGGTTTCCTTTTACCTCAGAAGAAGTGTATTGGGTTTCACTTGACCCGTAAAAAATAAGAAAATAGTAGAACCTCAGTGGTAGTGATCCATATCCGAGAGAGTGAATGTTGGCTAAGCTTTACCGAACCACTATAAACTATGTTTGTCTTTCTCACTGTACAACTATTTTATTTATTATACTGCATTGCATACATTTTTAACTTCTAAAGTTTTAAAACTCAATTCACCTAGCTCTTGGCCCAACTGAGCCAACAAGTTCCAGACCTCTAATTGCTGAGCCACAAAATTCTATGAAAACTAGACATAAAAATGGATAACATAGTTAAAAACTAAGTTGATTCGTGCAAGATGAGTGCCCAGCAAAATTTGGAATGTTCATGCACACTATCACACTCTACGCAGTGTGTGGAAATTAGTTCATAAATCGAGTATTCGGATAATCCAAATTTATAAAAAGTAATAGAAACTAGACTTATAGAATAATATTATATAAAAAATTCAGCTTAAAATTTATTGTCGATTTATCATAACAAAAATACAAAGTTGACCCATGTTCAATGAAGTGTTATTAACAGAAATTGAAAAATAATTTGTGAACATTCGACGTAGATATTTTCGATTTGGATTTCATGGTGATACAAAACATCTTAATTTTATTGGGGTGTAGTGTTCATGTATAACATATTTATTTATTTAGTTACGAATTAAACATACCATATTGAAAATCCTAACAAAAGCCGTTATTATAGATCGTCAACCAGAACGTCTATCGACCTCATCTTGAGTTGGACTAACCAATTCTAAACTGGTTAGTGGATGGTTATTTTTCAACAATTATTTGAACTTAATGGTTGAAATTCATATGTTGGAAACTTACGTAACTTATCTAGATTTATTTTGGTTATTACTTTATAAGATTTATAATTATGATGGATATTGAAACAATTTTTTAAAGATGTTGTGAATGTGATAAGTTACGTTGAACTTATAAAATGTGAATCTATGAGTTGCGATTTGGGTTGTGATCACTGCTTTGTAAATTTGTGACTATTAAAAATATTTTGGCTGTTATCGAGGATGCCAACGTGTTAAAATATAGAGAATTCATTTATTGTGATTTGGCTTATGACATGTGAGTGGATAGTTATGTTTTCCAATTATTTGAACTTAATGATGAAATATATCTGACGATGAACTTGATTTATTTCATAGAATTGTGTTGGTCATTGCTTTATAAAAGTGTGACTACGATGATTATGTGAAACTATTTTCAAAAATGTAGATAATGTGTTGTGATATTGTGAGCCTACAAGATGTGATTTGGGTTGTGTTATTTGAGAAAGAATACTAGGATTATTCGTTGATCGTGTATTGACAATATTTTTTTCTTAGTCAAAACGTGATTATAAAATTGTTACTTGAACTTAAGATTGAAATACATGTGGTAAGGACTATATTAAAATTCTTTAACTTGACATGAGCATGGTGTGTTAAATTCAATAATTGTTACGATTGTTGAAACTGTTTTTAAGAATATTGATGATATATTGAAATATTGTGGATTCATGAATTGAGATTTAGGCTATAATATGTACAAAATAGATATTGAGAGCGATTATTGATTTTATAGATATAATGTATTTATTTCATGAATTTAAAGTATAATTTTAGTATTATTCTTTGATATGGCTTAGTTATTCTTAAATTGTGTTATCTCAAAATTCCATGTGCACACAGGTAACTATAAACTCAGAACCAAAGGGACGACGTACATAACTCCCTTAGATTCCCCTATCTCAGATGTCACATTCTTGAGAGTAGTGATAGTGACTTAGGGGATGACGATATGTAACGTCCTAAGACACAGAGATTACAAAGA
Source organism: Cedrela odorata (assembly GCA_035584115.1). Classification (NCBI taxonomy): domain Eukaryota; kingdom Viridiplantae; phylum Streptophyta; class Magnoliopsida; order Sapindales; family Meliaceae; genus Cedrela; species Cedrela odorata. The sequence goes on along the minus strand of JAXCLQ010042705.1, from coordinate 13,732 downwards.
TATATCTAAAGGGATGACGTTATGTAACGCTCTTAAATACCAGAGATTTCTGAAAAGATCCTGATAGAGTTGAAGTTGGTTTTATCACAACAAAAAGATTTAAATGTAATGTTAATTTTAGTTTTATGACTATACAGTTTTCATAGTGGTTTAATTACAGAATATTGTGAATATGATTCTAATTATAAACTCTGAGTTTAGTTCATTTACAGCAAAATTTGACTTTTTAATATGTATTTTTATTATATTATTTTCCCCCCCCTGTTTTTTTTTAGCCCCCCCCCCCCCCCCCCCCCCCCCCCCCCCCTCTTCCTTACTCTCCAGTTTTATAGGACCCTATGTCTAATAAGTGATTTAAGTAACAAGAAGACAAAAGCTAAGAAGCTGGTTACATCACAATCACCAAGGTTATTGAGTTCATGTTATGTACAGTGTTGCATAGTTCATTATGTCATATGATGTCCAGTTTGACATCAGGTATTATATTTATGAGTATGGTTAATCACTTGTACATTTAATTCATTTTGCACTGTGATGTAAGTACTTATGTTGTATATATATCAGTGGAGGCATATCGCCCCTTGAGATGCATAAATATGTTTTACAAAATATGTTGTGCAAGCATGTTTCGCGTTGGTATTTAGACAGATCATGTAAGGTTTAAGGTGGTAAGGTAATTTTATCACTTGCCAGTAACATCTCGGGACTTGGGATGTTACAGATACTATATGTTCAAACACAGATTTCTCACAGAAAATTAATTCATTAACCTTTCCTATCTATGCTCAAACATGGATTTCTCACAGCTGCCTCTTGACCTCATTCGCTAACTAGCTGGCGAGATCGCCATATACGTAAGCGTAAGGTGATATACAGAAACTCAATTTATACCATACCCAAAATATTCAATACACTCATACAATTAATCTTACTTAAGTTTAACTAAGCTTCAATCATGTATCAACTATCTATGAATAATGTATGGGTGAAAATGAAAGTCATTCGATGACTTTTTACCCTTTGAACATAAGGCTTACACACTAAGCTCCTCAAAAATCTTCTCTTAAAGAATATAAAATAAAATCTCATACAAATCTCGTATATTTATAACTTAGACTTCCTTTTTTATCAACGAATTCAATTAAGTATAATCATTCCTTATAAATTTCTTAAAAACAAAAACCCAAAATATGTCCATAATCAATGATCACTTAATACAATTCAAGATTAAGTATTTATACTTAATACAATTACATAAAATCGGAACGATAGTCCTAAATATTTCCCTAACTTTTCTTAAATCATAAATGATCATAAAAAGAGAAATATTCAAGAAAGCAAATATACCTTTCGTAACCCAATTTCAAGCCTCAACATCTTACTTCCCACTTAAGATATGTATTAACATTCTTAAAAGAGATTTTACTATACTCCCACAATGAGAATAAATCATATCATCATTATTAGGGTTTATGTTTCAGACACTTTTACTTTAAGAAAAAAATTATTTTTTTAACTTTTTGATTGAATGTAAAAAGTTTAAAATTTTTAATAAATTTATTCTAAAATATGTAGGCAACAAATTATTTTAACTATTATTTTATTCTAATTTAGATTTGTTAAGGTTATCTCATAGATGAAGAAAATATATATGTACAAAATTCACATTAATATAGTAATTATTTATATGCATAAGTAAAAATTTCATTTATATTTTATCAAGATGCTTTACAGTTCATTTATAAGGGTACCATTATAAAAATAGTGTTCAAAGTATATTCTATTAAAAAAAATAAATACCTTAATACTTATATTCAAATTTCAAATGAAAAAAAAAACAAATTATTTAAATTCATACATTCAGCTCTAATTAGATTTCAAACTAATTCATACTTTAATAAAAAAAATGAAACATGAAAAATCCAAGGAAAACACAACTCTACCTAAGTTTTAATTTTTCTCCTATAATTCACAATTTAAATGAATGAAATTGAATATTTTCCACTCTATATGAACTTCTTATGAATTTTCTTCATTTCTCATTTTTATTTTTATTTCTTCTTTAAAAAAAATTATTTCTATTTCGATTTCCTTTTTAAAAATTTTCTATTTATCTTTTAGGTAGAGATGATAATTTTTTACACGACCCGTCAACCCGACATAAAATTTACTGGTTCAAGTTGACATAAGATGACATGATTATTAAATATGTGGTACGATACGATAAGGTTAATAATTGTGTCGGATTTAGATTTAAAATTATCGACACATGTATTCATTAATGACACGATTAACTATTCAAATAATTATATTGTATTTAAGGATGACAATTTTGCTCGCAAACCCGCTTCTACTCGATTTTTATGGTACAGGTTAGGTATGTTTTTTAACAACTTTGGAAAGGATATGATAAATAAATTTAAAACCGGTAACAAATTTAGAACAGATATGAGTACGAACAAATACCCGCAAGTAAATCTGCGGATATATTCGCAAATATTTTTTTAAAAATTATCAAAACGACGTCGTTTTTATAGTAATATCCCTATTTTTTTTTTTATCCACATCTATTTTTATTTATTTGTCTATTATACTATCTCATTGTCAATCATTTCTTAAATATTTTTATTCTATAACAATCATTTTATACAATACATATTTATTTATTTTCTCTAATTATTAAATTTTATATATATATAAACTTTTAAATTAAATTATTTAATTTAAGTTGAAAATATTAATTTTGAGCAATTGATACATGTTATTAAAGGATAGATAAAAAATAATAAGTTGATCACATTAAATATTGTTTATTAACTTTGAATTTCAAATTTGCATAAATCAATATTCCTAAATTAATATCTCCAACTTTTTAGTTATTTATCATTACTAATTCATAAATTTCTCTAACTTTATGTGTGTGATGTATTTTATTAAATTAATACCAAAAATTCTATTAACAATTCACTAAAAATTTACAAATATCCGCGCGGATTTGGTAAATATTAAATATCCGTTTAAGCGAGTTTGGTAATAAATTATCAAATCCGCTACGGGTTTGATACAGGTATGGTATTGATTTTTTTTTTTTTTATGCAGATGTGAGTTTAGAGATATCTGTCCCAAACTCGATCTGCTGCCATCCTTAATTGTGTTAACTTATTATGATTTAATAAATTTATTTTATATTTTTCACATTTTACAAATTTTTTGTTATATTTATACATTTTAAAAAGTATTTAATTATATTTAAAATTTATTAGTATTTAAGAAAATAGTATCATAAATGTATTAAATTAATCATTTTGAATTATGAATTTTTACTTTTTTACACGATTTATAAATAGGCTAAGTTTGAATTGACCTTTTTTGATACAACACGAATATAATATGACACAAATTCGACAAAAAAAAAAAACCCAAATTGCAACCTCAAGTTCCCCATTTTTTTTAACGGTCATGCAATTAAATCACACTAAAACTTTTATATATTACACATCAAGGCCCTCAATTTAAATTGTGAAATAATGGCTTGGATCCATCGTGTGATATGTTACTTTGTAGTAAAATATCTCATTCGTGGGCTAGGAGAACTTGAATCATTAATTAAATTTTGAGGTTTATATACAATAAATTTAATGGAAGATACAATTATATTAATCTTTTTAATTTTAACTTTTAAATTTTAAATTTTAAATTTTAAATTTTATGTTCTAAATTTTACTTTCAAAAGATATAACAATGCATATATGTATTGCTGCCAAGTCTCAATTTTTTAACATCAGAAATATTTTAATTTCATGCTAAATAATTGAATATCATAATTAAATAAATACTTCAGGCGTCACCAACGGATACAAACAATTTGAAAATAGCAACAGAGTTGGAACTTAATCTCCAATGTACATTGTATAGTTATCTTTCTGGCTTCACCAATATGTTATTTCCTTTTAAAGAGAGAATGACAACTTAATCTCCAATGTACAGTTATCTTTCTGACTTCACCAATAAAAATGGGGGGTGTTATTTCCTTTTAAAGAGAGAATGATAGAGATAGGTATCCCACCTGATGATAATAATCAAAAGGAGTTTTTTCAATTTTAATTAGAATTACATACTTCTTAGAACTTAAACTAAACAATTAAATAGGATAATATAAATGAATAAGTAATGAAAATGTTGATTATTAAATAACAATTCACTATTTTATCCCCATCATTATGATTTTTCCAACCAAGTCTTAACTACGAGGTACATTTGGAGGAAACAAGCTAGAAAACCATGCTCTGTTTCATGTTCGCAGTGGAAGCGCGACGCGTGGGATCAATTTACTGGCGCGTGACCGCCGCTGAGGAGTCATGCCCGTCACATGAACATGCAGAAAAGCTTCCCTTTGGATCTAGAGATGTACATATATATGTTTTGGTATTTAAAACTTTTTCAAATATAAATGCAAAATGTAAAGTCAAGAAGTCTTACTTTTTTCTTTAGCAAATTGAAAAGGCAAATGAACTCCTTCATTTGCCTCCTCAGGTCGACACAAGTCGGTGTTGGTGACAGTGGTTCCGGCTTCGTTATGGGATCGATTTTATCTTCAGCAAGCCAAAACAGTAGCTTTCTCTATCAAGCCTCTTTCTTCTCTCTACTGGTTTTTTATTCAAAACCAAAATCTTACCAAACCTTCACCAAGGATTAACACTCATTGGAATACAAAGATAATAGAAGAAGAAGAAGCTTTAGTCGGTTTAAGAAGATTTTTGCATCCAGTACAAGAATTCATCAGACTTAACGCTTAAGTCTTTTACTTATATTTATAGCAATCCAATTTCCCACTTGTTTCTTATTTCAACAATTTAAACAAAAGCAATCCATGTCAAGCTCATTGATAGGCATGTGTGTGAGAGAGAAAATAAGTGTATAATATATATATATATATACATATATATATATATATACATACAAATATCTTACATACAAACACACACACATGTATATAATACAATATTATAATCATTACATATTTAAGATATTATTATTATATTATTAATCAATATTAAAGTATTATATTAATATATAATAATATAATATCCGTAAATCATATTTATGTTATTCCATAATTAACCGAAACATTTCCTACGCTTACGAGTGCTAGCTCGTCCTTAATATATTCTTTATAATAAAGAATCAAATTGCTACCCGATCAAAGTATTGGAATAACATCATTAACCAATTGATGATTATTATATAATAGCAAATATTATCATCATCAAGTAACTGACTAATGTGTGTGACTCTTTAGGTTCATTATGAGCTGGACATGGGTGGATATAAACTCTTTTATATTACTTTAGTACAACTTTTTATATCTAAAGTTCTCAATGATCATGACTGACCTCTAGCAAGACGTTATGACCCCCAAACACTAATGAATTCATATAGTCGTATGTGCATGTAGTAAAGTCTCTTTGTTGTCGACTCCCAATTAAGTATGGGTTATGGTATCATCAAACCCCTAACTCAATCATAAGATCAGAACCTCAATCATATACAGGATTCATATATCCACGAAACACCTTTTTGAACATACATGCTTTGGCCAAGGACTTTATTCCTGCATATGATAATTCCACCTAGGATCTCAAGCTCCAATATCTGACCCAACAGATTCTATCTTGGCAATCACCTATCCTTATACATCTAAATACATTGCCAGCAAGTTTCTTTCACCCAACATGGCTAGCCTGGTGGGATATACAAAAGTGAATAATGTGCCTCGGTGCGGAGGGCAGCTATGACACCTCAGGTTAAAGGACTAGTGGTATACTAGTACGACTGTGTGACATATCATTGACTATGGATAATCATCCATATGATTTGTTATGTTCAGTAACACGTTCTCCAACATATTACCCATGTTTATACTCTTATGACATGAGATTCGTCACCCAACTATTAGCATCCAATACTAATCCTTGACAGCATCAAACATACCAGTCATGTAATGACATAGTCCCATATAACATCACCTCAACCAGTAACTAATTCGAATGTATTTAAATCAAGACTTTGTACTCATATCTACAACTCTTTACAGATAGAGTCTTGACATTATAATATATCACAGGATCTTATTTTGTATTTTATATATACAATATATATTAGCAATTATACATGAAAAATGATATAAAAGTCATTTTATTAATCGTAAACAAGTTTACAATTAATTACAAATTTATATATACACAAGGATGATATCCCTAAACCTTATGATAGGATTGGTTCTAAGGCATATCTCCAACAAACTCCCACTTTCACTAGAGCCAATCACTATGGTATATAATACTCATCCTCTCTAAGTGATGATCTATTTGCTACTATGTCATCGGCTTAGTCAGTGGGTTTGCTATGTTATCCACGGACGGTATTTTTCTGCACTCCGATCTGTTTATCTAATATAAACTCTCTAATCAAGTAGTATTTCCTTTGAATATGTTTAGACTTCTGGTGAGACCTTAGTTCTTTAGCCTGAGCTATAACTCTATTATTATCACAGTACAAAGTTACTAGGTCAATTATGGAAGGAACAACTCCGAGTTCTGTAACAAAGTTACGAATCCAGATAACCTCTTTCGCAACTTCAAAAGGAACGACATACTCAACTTTTGTAATAGAATCAGCTGTAGTAGTCTGTTTGAAACTCTTCCAAAAGACAGCAATTCCATTACATATGAAGACAAATACAGAAATAGACTTTCTATAATCTACATTTGATTGGAAATCTGAATCAGTGTAACCCTCGAGTTTCAACTCATTACCTCCTCTATAAGTCAAAACTAAATCCTAAATTCTTCTCAAGTACTTCAGAATTCGTTTGACTGCAGTCCAATGTTCTTCTCCTAGATTAGCCTGATATCGACTAGTAATACTTACATCATACGCTATATCAGGTCTAGTGCATAGCATAGCGTACATAAGATTGACTATTACTAAAACATAAGGAATCTTCTGCATATGTTCACACTTAGCTTCAGTCTTGGGTCCCATTTCTCGAGAGAGATGAATGCCATGACTGTAATGTAGGAAACCCTTTTTAGAGCTATCCATACTAAACCTCTTCAATACTTTATCTGTATACAGACTCTAGGAAAAACCTATCATTCATTTCGCTCTACCTCTATAGATACGAATGCCCAAAATGAAGGTTGCTTCTCCCATATCTTTCATAGAGAAAACATTAGACAATCACAATTTAGCCTCAGATAACATGTCCACATCGTTTATTATAAGTAGTATGTCATCTACATACAATACAAAGAATGTGATGGCATTGTTTTTCTCTTTTCTGTAGACACACAGCTCATCATCATTCTTGATGAAGCCAAATAATTTGACTGCATCATCGAATCATATGTTCCAGCTTTTAGAAGCTTGCTTTAATCCATAAATGATCAATGCAACTTACATATCTTATGACTACCATCAGATGCAGCAAACCCAATTAGCTCTTGCCTGTATATGGTCTCCTCAATAAAACCATTAAAGAAGGTTGTCTTTACATTTATCTGTCATATCTCATAGTCATAATAAGCTGCAATAGCAAGTAATATCTAAATGGACTTCAAAATCAACTTCTTGTTTTTTATTATAATCATTTACCACCAACCTAGCTTTAAAAGTCTCTACTTTTTCATCTTTGCCTAATTTTCATTTGTAAACCCATTTACAATCGATAGGAACAATTTCTTATGATGGATCAACAATTGACCACACCTAATCAGCATACATGGATTCCATTTCGGATTTCATGGCCTTAAACCATCTTCCAGAATCAATATCTAATATTGCTTCTTCATAGGTTCTAGGATCTTTCCTCTATATATCTTCTCCTATTATAAATGATTAAAAATCATTTTTAGAAAGAAAATAATATCGTTGAGGAAGGCGTGATATCTTAGTAAATCTACAAAGAGTTCGGTTTACAAAAGACTGAGGATCAGATCGAACTGGTTCATCAACATGAACTAGTTCATCTGCATTAACAGGCTCATCCATATGAGGTTGATCATCATCAAGCTTTCCAGACTCTTCTGAATGCTCAATCTTTCTACCTACATCACCGTCCTCAACAAACTCATTCTCGAGGAACTTAACATATTTATTTATCATAATTCTTTGATCAACATGAAAGTAGAAATAATATCTTAAACTATATCTTTAGGATATCCAATAAATCGACTTTTTTCAGATTTAACATCCAACTTCCCAGTGTTAACTACTTTAAAATAAGTTGGAAATCCCCAAGGCTTCATATAATTGAAGCTTGGAAGCTTCCCATACCATATCTTATACGTTGTCTTAGGAACTACTTTCGATGGAGTTCTATTCAAGATGTATATTGTAGTATATAGGGCATATCCCCAAAGATATGTAAGTAAATCTGTGAAGCTCATCATGGATCATACCATATCTAATAAAGTACAATTCCTCCTTTCTAATACACCATTATGTTGTGGTTTATAAGGAGGTATAAGTTGAAAAATATACCATTAATCTTAAGAAATTCTAGAAATACAGTACTTTAGTATTCACCTCCATGATCATAATGAATAATCTTAATACTCTTTCCTATTTGTTTCTTTGCTTCAGCTCTGAATTCTTTGAACTTTTCAAAAGATTCAGATTTTTATTTCAATAAGTACACATAACTATACCCCATACCATGAGTGATCATCGGTAAAGGTTATGAAGTATAAGAAACCTCCTCTGGCCATTTCACTAAATTGACCACATACATCAGTATGTATCAATTCAAGAACTTTACTGGCTCTATTCCCTTATTCAAAAAAGGACGATTTGGTCATCTTACCTTGAAGACATGATTCACAAGTTGGGTAGGGTTTAAAACCCAATAGACCTATCAATCCATCACTACCCATCTTCATAATCCTCTTATCTCCAATATAACCTAATCTATGATGCCATATAAGTTTTGAATTAATTTCATTTCTAAATCGTTTCTTATTACTAGTATTAGTCTTGTTAATTTCATTTGTCTCAATAACATATAAACCATTTACATTCAAGCCAGTGCCAATCAATTTATTTATCAAATAAATACAACATTTACATTCATCAGACATAAAAGTGTAATCAAGTTTACACATTTGATGGATAGATAAAATGTTTCTATTGGCTAATCAAAATACATAATTTTATATAATACAAAAACATGACCCGAAGGCAAAATAATTCTGCATGTCCCTGAGCAAGTGGTAATAATTGTTCCTCAATTTGCCATCTTCAGTGTCACTGCACCCTCTTCTAGTAATTGCTTACTATGAAGGTCCTATAATATCATACAGATATGAGAAGTGACAGCTGAATCAACTATCCAGCTATTCGAATTTGAACTAACATTTAATTCAGTTTTTATAACATGACAAGAAAGCGCACATTGCACCTTCCTCTGTCTCAGGCTCTCTATGTAAAGAGGATAGTTCCTTTTCTAATGCCCAAGCTTTTTGCAATGATGACACTCATCATTAGCTTGACTATTGGCAACTCGTTTGCCCTTGCCCTTCTTTTTCTTAAAGAATCCTCCTTTGGGTCTAACCCCGGAGAACTTCTTGCCTTTACTCTTCGATTTCTTACCATAAGACACCGTAGCAAGAACAATCCCCTTCCCTTTATCTTTAGAAACTCTCTTATGAAATGAAATAATTTCATTCATAAGTTCAGGAAGAGTATGTAACAATTTATTCTTATGATAATTGGTAACAAACTGGTCAAAGCTAGACGGGAGTGATTGAAGAATCAAATCCGTCTGTAATTCGAAGTCCATAGAAAACCCCAAAGAGGCCAGCTGACCTATGAGGTTTATCATCTTCATAAGATGAGACTCTGGAGGCACTCTCGGATTAAGCTTTATATTAAACAAAGCAGTGGATAACTCGCATCTCCTGTAACTGGAACTCTCCCTAAACAAATCCACCAAAGAAAGATAGACCGTTGAGGTATCCTCCATGTCCTCATGCTGAGTTTGCAAGTCATCACTCATAGATGCCAGTATATACGATCTAGCTTTGAGATTATCATCTTTCTATTTCTAGAAGGTATCTCTCTCCTCTAGTGTAGCTTCCTTTGAAAGGGACTTGGGCATAGGCCCTTGAAGAACATAGCCAATGCGTTTAAAATCTAAAACAATTCTAAGATTCTGATACCAAATCTTATAGTTAGATCTGGTAAGCTTATGGGTATCAAGGATTTGGATAAGAAGGTTACTCATTATTCTCCCACTAAAAAAGAGATCTGTAGAAAATGAAAATAAATCAGAATGTATTATTGTATATATCATACTATTAAGTTCTAGACTTTAAACTAAATAATTTTCCCACTACTTCCATTATATCTCATACTCCCTCAATGAAAAAACTATAAACTAATTATAAATTTTCGTGGGTGATCATATTCTCATCAAGCTCACAAACCTCACCTAATAGATATTAGTTAAGCAAGCTCAATGAGTCAGAAACTCATTTCTGTTTGTAACTCTTTACAAGACATGATTAATCTTCCTCTAAGAAGAGACACCTCACCTAACAAATATTGGTGCCTTAACTTAGTTAGGCTAGACTCAACGCCTTTTCTTGAATAGGAATGAAATTAAACCCCTCACCTAACAAATATTGGAAGCCAAAGACCTCCTATCAAGAAACAGGTTAAGTAGACTACGACACCCCATGTAGGACTCTCACTTAACAAATATTGGATTACCCCATCAAAGATGACAATAACTATTGACTACATTAGAAGGATTGAACCTAATATTATATGAGAGAGATTTTAATTTTAGGTCTCATTTAATAGATACATCAATATGTATACATATATAGTTTAGTAATGGAATTTAAAATTTATATCATCCAATGACATTAATTTCAAATTTTTCACATTACTTATTGATCAAATCAATTTAATAAATTAACAAATTAATTTATTGGAGATAAACATTAATTGAGACTATATCAATTTATTAATTTTATGTTCATATGTTTACTTCCACTATAATTCAATTAATTCTTAGTTGAATTAAAATTAATTAGAATCACCATTCAATTTAATTTTAATTAATTTTAATTCAGAATATTATTTTTCTGTTCAATTCAATTAATTAGAATCATCATTCAGTTTAATTTTAAGCGCGACGTGAGGGATCAATTCATTGGTGCGTGACTGCAGTTGGGGAGCCATGCCCATCACACGGACATGTGAAAAAGCTTTCGTTTGGATCTAGACATGTGTATATATATGTTTTGGTATTTAAAATGTTTTCAAATATAAATGCAAAATGCAAAGTCAAGAAGTCTTACTTCTTTCTTTAGTAAACTGGAATGACAAATAAACTTCTTTGCTTGCTTTCTTGGGTCCACACACGTCTGTTTTGGTGATGGTGGTTCCAGCTTTGTTATGGGATCGGTTTTAACTTCACCAAGCTAAAACTGTAGCTTTCTCTCTTAAGCCTCTTTCTTCTCTCTACTAGTTTTTAGTTCAAAACCAAAATCTCACCAAACCTTCACTAAAGATTAGCATTCACTAGAAGGTAGAGAGAATAAAAAAAGAAGAAGCTTTAGTCGATTTAAGAAGATTTTTGCATCTAATACAAAAATTCATCAAACTTAACACTTAAGCCTTTTACTTATATTTATAACAATCCAATTGCCCACTTGTTGCCTGCCGACTTTCTCATTTAATTGTCCACTTGCCGACTTGCCTCTTATTTCAATAATTTGAACAAAAGCAATTCAAGTGTCAAGCTCATTGATGGGCATGTGTGTGTGAGAGAAAATGAGTGTATAATATATATATATATATATATATATACTCATACAAATATCTTATAAATTTCTTACACACACACACACACACACACACACACACATATATGTGTGTGTGTGTATAGTAATGATTAAATATATATATATATAATACAATATTATAATCAATACATATTTAAGATATTATTATTATATTATTATTTTAATTAATATTAAAGTATTATATCAATATATAACAATATAATATCTGTAAATTATATTTATGTTATTCCATAATTAACCGAAATATTTCCCAAGCTTATGAGTGCTAACTCGTTCTTGCTGGAAAATATATTATTTACAATAAAGAATCAAATTGCTACCCAATCAAAGTACCGGAACAATATCATTAACCAATTAATGATTATTGTATAATAGCAAATGCCATCATCATTAAGTCACTGACTAATGTGTGTGACCCTTAGGTCCACTTTGAACTAGACTTGAGTGGATACGAATTCTTTCGTATCACTTTGGTAAAACTCTTTACATCTAAAGTTTCTAATAATCATGATCGACCTCTAACAAGAAGTCATGAACCCCAGAGTAAAGTCACTCTGTAACGCCGCAATTTTAGAAATTTGTAACTGTAGCATCTGCAGTATATAGAAATTTAATCAAATAATTTAATATTATTTGATTAATTAAAATTTCATGTAACTTGTAATTTTTAGGTAAATAATTGAATTTTAGACTCAAAATAGTGTTATTTATTTAGGTCCAAAATTAATGTTATAAAGTTAAGTTATAAGTGAATTTTAGATTAAGAAAATAGTGTTTAGATTAATTTTGGACTTAATTGTAAAGATTTTGAAATATTAAAGGTTATTTTAGAAATTTTTAAAAGGACTAAAATGAAAGTTTTAAAAAGTTTTAAGTTATTTGTATAATATTAAAAAGAATAAAGGGTCTAATTAATATTTTACATTCCACAATATAACATAATTTGCCTTCTTCTTCTCCATTCCAATAGCTTTTGTCTTCTTCAACCAAAAACTTCCTTTCCCTTTCTTTCTCAAATTCCGGCCAAATAATTTCGAATTCCAGTATTTTTCTTTCAAATTTTAGTTACCGGTAAGTTTTATAACCCGATAAAAACTTGAATTTTAGATTTTTATGGTTAATTGAGAATTTAGTTACTATTTATTTAAATAAATTATTTTAAATTCCAAATAGAAAAGGTTAAATTGAGTTGAATTGAAGTAGAAAATATAGTATTTGATTGATTTAGCATTGATTGAGGTATTTGTGGGAAGAAATTAGAGTATTTTTGTCTCGGGCAAACAGTATTTTTGAAGCTGCTAAAGTGTTTTTGAATGTCGCTACAGTAACCTCGATCTGAACTGTAACTGTTTGTACAGCAACTTTAATCTGTACAGTAACTATTTGTGCAGTAATTCTGGCATAAACAGTACTTAACTACAGTACTCCGTTATGAACAGTATTTTCGCTACAGTAATTCCGGTGTGAACAGTTTTTTTTTTCCTACAGTTCAGTTAAAACCGTATTTGTTTACCTAAGCAAAAATATGTAGATTTAGGGTTGTCGAAAATATGAATTAATATAAGTTTGTAATAGAAATTCGTTGTTGAAAATCGGATAAAGGACTTAGTTAAATTTAGTAGTAGGGGTAGAATTAAGGAATTTTAGACACTAATTTCACGAATATAGCATTTAAAATATTAATATTGATTTTTATATATTGTGGTATTAGGTTACGAAAATCCGGGAGAAAGATCAAGTTAGGTGGGAGGATTATTAGTGAGAGTGGTTACCCTCCCCTTGTTGTAAGTAAATCGTGCATGCATTTTTAATGTTTTCGAAAATCATGTGATATTCAATGTTATGCTAAAAATGGT
>JAXCLQ010042685.1:7153-17360 GCA_035584115.1 Cedrela odorata | reverse complement strand
CACCGGCACCGGCACCGGCACCATCAAATAAGTACAAAATGGCCATGTCGTTTCAATTGATAGCAGTTTGATACTAATCGGAGAAAATCTTGGATTGAACAGGCACAACCCTATCATTGCATTGCATAATATGGGTGTATTAAGAAATATGAGGGTTATTTAGAGCTTCAGCCCACTTTAGCAAAGAGGGCCAAAAATATTATCGGCCGAAAGGCCCAATTACCGCCTAAATCTAAGATCCAGTGGTCGCATGACCATCAAAGTCTCATGTTCTTACCAATAAAAGGGTATAAATTCTTCGTTGTTCATTATGCATTTACCACCGCCAGTATTAACCAACCGCATCCAACAAACCCGTACAGTTCTTCAAAGGCAGAAACTGAAGAACGCATTCTATTCTGCTAACACTTTCCTCCCTTCAGTTGTCTCCTCGATCAAAACCTTTACAAAATAGAAACATGAAAAATACTTTCTTGATTTTGTTTTCAGTGTTTCAACAGGAAAAAGAGTTCTAGGTAAATCTCATTGGATTTCTATTTTATAAGAAACTGAAACACATTTGTCATTCTTAATATTTGCTATGAAACGAGGGTGCCGCGAATCTCCATCTACCTCTGAAGGGCCACCTCAGCAAAGATTTAAATGTAACCCGGAAGGTGATTTTAATTTTAGCCATTCATTGCTTAATTGTTTTTTTTTTTTAAATTTGCTTTTTTTTTTCATTTATTTTTGTGGTTAATTTGATAGGTTTATGGACATGGGCTTTGTAGCTTATCAGCTTTAGTTTGATGGGCTGCTGAAAAACATTAGATTTTGACCTTTGCATTGTTTTTTCTTTCCTTTAACATGTAGGTTGTTCATTTGATTAACTTGTTGATTTCTTTGAAGTGGATTTTTGCAATTGAGAAAGTTTACCTTTTTTCTGGCGGACAGAAAGCTGAGGAAACTGAAAATAATTAGGCTTTGAATGTTTAATTCTTTGTTGCATTAGTTTTTTTTTTAATTATTTTTGAAGACCAGTTGTATTAGTTTCAATTAAGTAATAGTTACATTGGAGTCCATCAATGGAGCCCTTAATGATGAAGAATAAATTGGAGTTTTGCGTTTTTTTCATATGGTACTGATTTTATGCTTTATTATTCTAAGTTCAGTATTTTATGTTCTGCTATTAGGTGATGCACGATATTTGGAGGATGAGAGCACCAAGTTTTTTGCTAGGGAAGTTGCTGACCATTATAGTGCAAGGACAAATCAAACTTTGGAAGAGCGAGAAGCAAGTCCAATCATTCACTTGAAAAAACTTAACAATTGGGTATGCCTTGTAATCTCATGAAGTTCACTACTACAGGTTCATGATTGCATTGTGTAGTTGAACTTTTACTAACTTATTTGACTCCTTGCTTTTTTGAACAGATTAAAAGTGTCTTAGTTCAGCTTTATGCTCGCAGAGGGGATGCTGTTCTGGATCTCGCCTGTGGCAAGGTTTCGCCCTGTGTTGTATACAAAGTTCTTCATTCCTTTTCATCCTTCCATTCTGACTGTTTTTTCTTTCTTTTTTGGTGCATTAGGGCGGTGATCTAATCAATGGGACAAGGCAAAAATTGGATATTATGTTGGCATTGATATAGCTGATGGCTCAGTAAGTGATTACATTCACAATCAGTTTGTTGTCATATTTTCTGCCCGGGCTTCTTAGCTAGATTGATTTATAATTGATGTCCTACACAATGACTGCATCGGTGTTTGTTGGTCTGGCTCCACTTTAGGCAATCCTAAAATATAATTCCCCTATGAAAATATAATTCCTCTATGAAATATGATTCCTCTATGAAAATATAATTCCCCTATGAATGAGATATCGGCTGAAAACCATCCTTTTCATTCTTATATCTTCAGGGTGTTTGTGGATACTTGCTGTTTTGATTGCTAATTGGTGTGATGTGTCACAATATCCAATTTTCAATCTCTAATAGACATAGAGTTTTATGTTTTCTTCATTTATTTTCAACTTTTCTTCTGTTATATGTATTTCACTGTCTGTCAACTAATCTTACTGTCCAACATTTATGTACAGATAGAAGATTGTCGTACACGCTACAATGGTGATGCAGATCACCATCAGCATCGTAAAAAGTTCAGTTTTCGTGCCCGTCTAATATGTGGGGACTGTTATGAGGTAATTGCCATAATATAGGTAGCACTTTTTGTCTTTGCACCAACAAATGAAACAAGTACTGTTGTAAGTTAATGTGGACATATCCAGTACCAAGCAGTGGTGTATACAACAGATTTGGAGCAGTAAAAATTTAGTTTATCTTTGAACAGCCAACTTTTGACCAGACATTTAATTAGAAGAATGAGTACTTTATCTTAGATTCCATTGGAAGTATAAGTAAGATGTGTTCTGCATGGATGATTTCAGGTTCGCTTCGCTTGGACAAAGTTCTAGCAGATGATGCGCCTTTTGATATCTGCAGTTGCCAGGTGAATAATACATTTCATTGTCTTATCTTTTAATGCATAAAATCTTGAAAAGTTTTCAGTCATCCTTTTTTTATAGTAAAATCCCGTTGCTGTGGTAAAGGAATTCATGAACTGCTACTTGTCAGAAATTGAATTTGCAAATTTAATAATTCTTCATTCCAAAAAATAGTCCATCTTGTCCTTTCCAATTTCTAGTATTTTACTCAGACAATAAATATGGATTTCTTTGGGCTTCTTCAAGGCCGTGCAGACTCTAAATCATCAATAGATTTAACATTGCAGTTTGCCATGCATTACTCCTGGTCTACTGAAGCACTTGCACGGCGAGCCTTGGCCAATGTATCAGCTTTACTTCGGCCAGGAGGCACCTTTATTGGAACAATGCCAGATGCTAATGTGTTAATTAAAAAGCTTAGAGAAGGTTTTGTCTTGTGCCTTTTCACTTTGATTGTTTCTCATCCAAGGAAAATGTTGTCTAAAATCTGTGTCCTAAGTCAGAGCTGTGGCATTCTTTCATTGTTTCACTTTGTCCCTTGCAATGTTTGTTGAAAGACTACAGAATTTTCTTGGTTTTTCATACGTATAAGGAACTTTTCATTTCCACAATAATGTTCTCTTGTTGATCCCTTAGATGGCAAATGGTCCTATGATTATAAAGTTATGGGGACATATATGATGGAGAGTAACTAAGAAATAGTATTGGTTTCTGGAAAAGCCCTCTTCATTGATTTAACAGTTGTTACAGATTGGGTTAATTAATAAAGTAAAAGTGTACTACCCGGAAAAATAATCCTGAACCCAAGAAGAAAAAACTTTGGGAATTGGGATTGAAGATAATGTAATTTTTTTTTCTTTGTTTATTGACAAGAAACAGGAATTGTTGTGCATTTTAGTTTGTTTGACCTTCAGGTCAATCATCAGGACATGTCTCCATCCTGGACCATGTGTCTTGTAATTTGATTTTTCTTGTTCCTTTTTATCCCTGCCATATATAAGAATTAGGACAGTTGGGCATGGCAGAGCAATTTTATCATTCTTGATTGGAAATTCTATTTTCGCTGTTAATAAGCAGCTGAAGGATTGGCCATTGGGAATAGTGTCTTTTGGATACATTTTGATGAAGAATTTTCTGATAAGGTATATTTCCCTTTTCATTATGTACAACCACTCGGTTTTAAAAAATATGAATTTTATTTGAACGACTCAGGAATTATAGCTAATATAGTTCTAACAAATATTTTTATCATATGGTCAGAAATTTAAATCATCTAAGCCCTTTGGTATCAAGTACAAGTTTCACCTAGAGGTATTGTTTCCTTTTTTTTTTTTTTAACTTTTTGTTTTGTAGAAAGTATTTTAGTATTGGTTGAAGTTTGAGAACTTGAATGGTAGGCATTATTTGTTAAAATATGACTTGCATAAATGCAATATATTTTTAGTGGCCATGATAACTGCTGATTTTTTCTCCATAATTTCTTATGCACTCTCCTTATATTATCTTCATTTTGCTATAATCCATCTGCACATTCTCAGAGTTTCCATTCTTCAAAACTATTAAATTTAATCTATTTTTCAGGATGCTGTTGATTGTCCAGAGTGGATTGTTCCCTTTCACATCTTCAAATCATTGGCAGAAGAGGTATATTGTTTATTAAATATATTTTTTCTTCTTCCTTTGCAAATAAAATGGCTTTCTTTTGTTCCTTGACTGTGGTGATTATTGTTTGATACCACGTTCGTCTCTTGGGAGTTGCTGAAATGTTTTGTGCTGCTTTTATGTCCCTGTTAGACTTGAAAAAATACATTATTGAGAATATAATTAATGGGATTCTTAAAATAGTTTCGTAATAAACAGAATTCATTTTTTGCAGTATGATTTGGAGCTAGTTTTTGTGAAGAACTCGCATGAATTTGCCCATGAGTATATGAAAAAATCTGAATACGTGGAACTCATGCATAAACTTGGTGCCTTGGGTGATGGTAACCAAGATCAGAGTAAGTCTCATGCTTTGTGCTTTTGTTTTCCTTCAGTCAACTTGCCCCACATTCGTAGGTGGCACATTCATATTTAATCTGTAGGTCTTGCCAACCCTGTGCTTCACACACTTGTATACATTTTTCTTTGTTTTTGCTTTGTGATGTCTAGGTACACTATCACCAGAGGAATGGGAAGTTGCTTACTTATACCTGGCATTTGTCCTAAAGAAGGTTAGCGCCATTTTTGTTGTGCTTGATAACGTATATAATCCTATTATTGTTGCCTCAGTTACAACTCGCCTTCGTCGTGATGCATGATAATTATGTCATATTTCCTTGCAGCGTGGCCAACCAGACCGGACACAAGGACCTGGAAGGAGAGAGAAAGGGAAGATGAATATATCGAAAGAGGACATTATGTACATTAACAGTGACACATAATGGGCAACAAAGAAAGGCTTAGGATTCATTTCAAACAAGAATACAAGATTATAAAAGGGTGGCTGAAGCACGGAGGCATGGAGGCCCCCGGCCGAAATTGGAGAGAGCTTCGAGCGCGGACCCTTCTGTTAAATTCCTTGTGGCCATTCAGATTTGTAGATTCATCAAATATAGATTGTAATAATTTCATCGATCGCCTCTTCTGAGAGTTCCTCTTTCCTAGTACGAATTTGTATTTTGGGGACAGGAAATATATGACCTACAGAGGCAGTGACCTCTCAAATAGCAGCAGTCGGTGAATGAATAACATCACTGATTTGACTTGAGACTCTGATTGTTTCTCAACATTTATCGGGAATTTCATTAGAATGATATAACAATCGTTGGAAACTTCAACGCGAGTTTATTTATTAAATATCCATTTGCAGATTAAGTGTCAATAACTTTTTACTTCGTGGCTGAATATTAATTAGCAAACATTTCAGCGCCTTTCTTTATCCATCAATTAAAGTAACCAGGGCATAAAGTACTAAATTATATATTCGCATTCAAATTCTATTAAAGCATCCCAAATAGGCACGTTCCTAGGTTCGTAAGCTCGGCAAATTTACAAATAGCTTGCCAGGATACGGATATTTAAGCTCGCTTCAGCAATACCACCACAATCACCATCATGGCCAACCCAATCAAGGAGGCTCCCAGGGTCTTTTCAAGTACATTTGCTGGGGCATCAGCTTCTGCAGAAGTCTTATCTGCTGCTGAGAAGCCAAATATATTCTGAAGGTAATCAGCAACATTGTTCACCATCTCAACAACAGTGTGCTTAACTGTCTGAAAGAAACCCATAGGCAGACTTCCAGAGTCTGCATATTGGCTTTCAGTGTCTCCGACTAGGCTTGCATCTGATGTTTTATCTAATATTTGTGGAGATCCCCGATCTTGAAGCACAACATCTACAACAAATTCGTTTACACTCAGGATCCATACAAATGAAAGTAAGGCCAATAGACCAACTAGAGGAATCAGAAGGAATTTTTAACAAATATATATTTTTATGAGAGAAGTAGAGAACAAACAAAAGATCTTACTGTTTTTCTGAGATTGGATGAAATCTATGACAGCGTCGTTTTTCAAGACAGAATCCCACACATTCTGGTCACATACAAGTGAAGTAACTACAGACTGGGCACAAAAAGCAAAATTGGAAATCCCCAAACGAGGCGTGTGTATCAGTTAATGATCTTCATTTAGATTTAAGAAAATGAATTTTTCTAAAGTAACAATTTAATCAGTCACATTAACAGAAGCTTCACACCTCTAAAGTAACAAACAAAAAAACATAAGATGCACAATTTCAAAAATCAACATACCAATGAAGGGGATAAATACTCATGACCAAAAATCTACAAAACATAAGATAAAAATTAACCTACATATACCAAGAAGATAGAAATGTATCCTTAAATATCGGCGACTAGAAGTAACTAGGAGTATATGATTCTGTAGACAGAAAAACTATTTAAGAAAGGGAGCTCCATCAAACCTGAGCGGCAGGACTTTCACTAAGCAATTTAAATGCCTGAATAGCAGATTTTGGCACAGAAGCTGATTTCGGTTCACAAGAAATACATCTCTTGGTCTCTAAATATTCTGAGTTTGCAAGCGATGGCAGGCTGCACACCTGACCAACTGTAACTGGATTCACATGTTCACATATGCTGGAATTTGGAGATGACAGATAAACCCTACAAATATAATGTTCATTAAAACCATGGAAGATAATGAAACAAAAATGATTACTAGAACGTGCAGGTAAGAACTCCAGTTAGCATTTCCGGCGTTTGCCAGAACAGTTGAGGTTCACTTAGGAGTGTTTTCTTCGTAAACACCTAATGGATACATACAATTAAAATAAAGCAAAATTTCATGTGGTTCTAAGGAAAAGCATTTCTACAAAAACAATCCCTAATTGGCCAGGAATAAACTAAGACGAGAAAATCAAACTTTTAACAAAGATAGCGTATTTATATAAATTACAAAGATCGGAAATTTAATTTACGTACTTATCCAACACATCTTTGAGCTCAAACGTGGCTTCCTTAGCCTCCTCAAGGCTCGGTACGCCGCCAAACACAACCCTAGCCATCGGCTCAGACGATTCCGCCATTACATCCTCCAACCCTCCCGCAAACTCCCACTCATCCACCATCTCCCACGTGGCCTTCTGCACCTCCGCGACATCACCATCGGAGACTTTTCCACTCGATATGGTGGCAGCGACGGGACGCGAAACGTTTCTCAGAGACTGTGAGGTGGGCGGAGCCGAAGACAGGCCACCGCGCAACCCGCCGTTGAAAACGCCAAGTCCTCCAACCTTACCGGCGGCTCTCATGGCTGCTCCCCCTCCCATGCTTGTAAAATGATTGAACAAAAAAAAAAACGAACCGTTTCAAAAACCTCGAACGCTTTGGCAATTGCTCATTGCTTAGCAATTAAGGTCGACGGTTCGTTCTATACTATTTAAGGACTTTATTTTTCATTTTCTTTTTTGTTTTGTGTGGATAATACTCAATCTGTGGCTTTGTTGCTCTACTGCAGGTTATCATACAGTTTACATGAATAATTCAATGATATATGGCCACGTTGTGGTTAGTTTGCTGTTTTATCTTCAGATGCAATCTGTGCACCGTTAGTTTTCAATTTAGTTACGTGTTTTCCTGATGTTCGATGTAGAGGATAAATGAACTGTAGGGTCGGTAATATCTTGTACAGAGACTGGAGTGCTTTCGCGGCTTTTTATGATGTCACCACGTCAACACTTTAGTGGGGCCCGCTCATGTGAGTTTCAGGTGTCTATCGTGGATACAGATCATGTGTACGGTGCTTGAGAAGAAACATCTGCGTGGGGCATTATTAATGTGCCAAGTGTATATCAAAATCAAAGATATTTAGATCAGTGAATTTATGGCCATCAATCAGATGCTTGGAAATTCATAAATCCATTAATACACAGAAAGTATGTATAAACTCTAAAACCAGCCCATAACTTTGGACTTTTAGTCTTAAAAACACGAGCCCAACTCGAACATAGGCCAGTCCAAGCCCAATATCGCTCGGAGTTGGCAGCTGACAGGTGAATGAACCTAGCTAATTGCCCATTAATCAATGTGTAATTATACCTAAACAAAATTTTAATCATTGTGGTATACTAATTTGTAGTGTGATTCCCTGGTAGATGAACTGTAAACCCGTTTTAGTAATATAATTAATGTAATTAATTTATTGACGGGTATTACACTAAGCAAAATGCACAAGAACAGACAACGACTCCCTTTTTTATTTGAATTTTATTTTATTTTATTTTGTATACCTAATGTTTTGGACTTTGATCACAATTATTAGAATAAGACCTATCAGAAGCAAATAAAAATAAAACGACAACCCAACTTACTAAGAGTAAGAGGTCCGACAACAGTTCCCTTAAGTAAAAGTGGAAAATGCTAAGATTATTACAGAAAAATAAAAAAAATAAAAAAAAATTAAAAAGACAAGTGTAATATTGTTTTTATAATTGAAAATGAATTAATTTTAAATTTAATTAAATCAAATATTGAATTATATACAAATTCCGACCAATAATAAATAAGCTGTGAATTTCCAACAAAGAACGAGCAGTCTAGAGTGCTCTTTAATTAGCAAAATTAAAATTAAGTGTGCTAGGGTAGGCCTAGTCTCCTATCAAGTAACATCCAAAACAGGGTCAGCCATATCAGAATATTTTATGATATTGTCAAGGCACACCCACAGCACACTAAGCCCGAGGACAAAAGTCGCAAAGCATGATGCACCCCCGACCCCTAGGTCCGTGTGGGTCCGCTAAGTCTCTGGACCCACGGTTCCCGCGTAAAATAAAATAGTAATATATTAATTATATAAAGATTAAAAAATGAAAGGAATCTTTTAATAAAGTGAAGGAAACTTTTGTCTGTACAACACCACATAATTTGCCCGTGAAGCCTGGCCTTTTCCTTTTAAGTACTCAATTCCTCCACAGACTCAGCTCTAAGTCTAACACTAATTCATTATTTTTTAAAAAAAGTTAAAAAGTATTTTCGTTAATTTATAAATATATTCGATCTGGAGTTTAAATTCCACCTAATCCAAAATTAAAATTTTAGAAATTTTGAATTTACATTACGATAAAAGTCTGAAGCTTATCAAATAAGTTTAATGGTAAATACTACTAATTAAATATTATTAGAATGGAATCATTGTTTGTTTTTTAAGAGACAAAAACAATAGGGATTGAGGAAAAAAAAGTTAGAAGATTATAACTTCTAATATGATTAAGGCATATGATTTCGGATTTTTTTTTTTTTTTTTTTTACAAGTCCTACCAACCAACCTCTGTAATATTACTTAAAAATATAAACTATAATTAGAAAACTATTAATTATTACATTAACAATTTTAAAAAAACAAAAAACAAAAGACAAAAGGTGACAAACACACAGGCAGCAGGTTGGCATCTTCTATCTGAGAGCTTCAACAAACCCTTTCTCCTTCCTCACATGATTCTTCAACGCTCCTGCAAAATCACGTGATTAGTCTCTTAACAAAAAATGTAATCACAGCAGGTTATGTTTGTGAATAGAAGTTTTATAGAAAAGCAAACAAAACGACAGAGAAAGAAACAAATAGATAGAAGAAGAAAAAGGAAATAGAGTCTGTAATCAGTTTCTGAAACAGAGCACAGCACAGCACATGTTTCTTTTCTTATGGGAGAAAAATAAAATAAAAAACAGAAGAAGAAGAAGAAGAAGAAAATGCAGCTACATAATTAATTACCTTGGGGTTTACAATCAGGGGGATATTCGAAGAGAGAAAGAGAAAATTCTTTGTGAGCAACAACAATGTCGAACAAAATGAGACCAGATTTAGGGTCATCAACGATGATGTCTTTCACAGGTAGCCAAAGGAAGAGTTCTTCCTGTGTCAAACCCACAACTCCAGTCAGACTCCCATAGCTCAGATTTGCCCTAAAAACACTGTCAAAATAAACCCTGTTCTCGTATTTTGTAAAGCATGGCCCTTCAAGCTCCACCTGAAGAATCCCATTTTCAGACAATCTGTAAGACTTCACTCCCTTCGGTAAAAGACCCGGTGGCAAACCCCTTGCCCTCAGAAGATCATGGATTGAAGAAAAACTTAAACACAATGGCAGAAAGACAAAGTGGAAGATCAAGCAACAACATATAAATAAGACTGTGTTTTTGTTGTTAAAGATAAAGATTGCCATGCCCCC
>JAXCLQ010042684.1:0-83145 GCA_035584115.1 Cedrela odorata | reverse complement strand
GTTAATTTGATTAATGTATATATATTATATTAATAATGTATTAATGTATTAATGTATATGTGTATTAATGTAATGCACACATTTGATTAAGAATGCACATAGCCGACACTGACCATTACTCATGTTCTTGCATTAAATTCAATTTTGATCTTTTTGAGATGCAAGTTGGTTGATTGTGGAGTCGGTGGATGTTTATCAAAATGAAATTTGATAAACACAAAGGTGAAGGGTTAAGCTAATATATATATATATATATATACAGAATACGTTATGTGATGAGATATACACTTCTTTATTTTTTTTCTCTGTTTTGTAAAACTAAAACTTCTTCTTCTTAAGGAAGTAAGCTGCTTAAGGAAGCACGCTCAGGTTACTTAGTTATGAACTAAAGCAAAAACAGAAGAAAGAAGCAACCTTGGGTTGTGAACCAGAACTTGAACAGAAGAGAGAGAAGAGGAAACCATAGAGAGAGAAAGCTTGGTAAGCTTGTTGAAGCTTAAACTAAAGCTTGCAAATCCCAAACAAGCAGGAATCGGCTTCATCACTCTAACGTGTGGATCACTTGAAGGAGCAAACTTGTTGCTGTTTCAGATTGCAAACCCAAAGGTGAGTCATCTCTATTTTGGTTTTGAATATATGAACAAAGCATAATTTTTGAAAGCCGAAACATGTATGTGTACATGTCAAATCAATTGGGAGCCTATTCTACAGGTTCATAAAGATAGTCATAGCTCCTCTGCAGTGGTTGCGCACCCAGAAGTTCCTTTCGTGAGACATGCTTCCGCTGCTCATGGAAACAGAGCATGTGAGCTCACTGTTCCATTTAGTTATGAGCTGAAATCAATCTTATCGAGTTTGTTTCAAACAATTCGGATGCTTAACAACTATGGTTAACGTCTAGCAACATGTCATAGTCTTTAAACTACAATGAAGAAACTCTTCATCGAACCTTTTATGATTAATTATACATTTGATGTGAATAATCTCTTTCCGTTCATCTAATCCCAACTAAATTAGGGCTTACAGATGTCAAAACTCTAAATTTAGTCATATGCGGATAATCAGTCAATACGCACTGAACTTGTCACTATGAACTCTTTGTATGACATGTATGTTTTAGCCAAAAATTTTATTTTCAGCCGTTAACTAATATCTGTCTAGGAACTCGAATTTGGACCGAGTTAACGGAATCTCGAAATCCTCTGCATCGAGTCAATGGATTCCATCTGACAATTATTTGCATATCGATATAAACAACATATAACCAAACCGGCTTGTGTGTATAAGACATGAGTAGTCTCCCATTTATACACCATATGAACTATGTGCTTCTATACTGATCAACAACTATGATGTCTTAGGTTTAAAAGTAGTTAACACACTAGTATAATCATATGATGAATTATTGACAACATACTTTCATGTGATTCATCATAACTTTGGTCACGTTCGAAAAATAGTTCTCTAACTGTTAATCCACACTAATGTCCTAATGACATGACTATTATGTCACCCACACTAATATCATCTCATGATATTCACCAGAGACATTTAGTGTGCCTACTGTGCGACATCGATGCATTTTTGATATTGTATATGTAGGAAATTATTTAAATAATCTAATTATCTTGGACAATTCATATACATATTCTATCATTAGTATGTATAGATAGAAGAATCAGCATATACACATAAATTGAAATAATTTCTTTTATTAATAAATATGTACAATATATATTACAATAGTAATTTAATACAATATACCTAAAATTGACAACACGAATGGTTTTAGGGCATACAACACTAACACGAAGACATAAGATTATAAAGGTAGAAAGGCAGCTTAAGCAAATTAGAGTAGCTAGGCCTAATACTATGATGGGTTTGGGTTCCACATCTTGAAAATTGAATCAGGCTTCTGTGGATAGTAAACCAATTACTAGAACTAGAGACGAGGATGTGAAGCGGAAGAGCGAAGTAGTGAGTTAGTCCAAGGAAAAATGTGTATTAAGTGAGTTAGTCTAAGCATGCATAGTTACATGAAGAAATATGGACATTAAGTACTTTAGGTGTTTGGGTAGAGGTCATTTTGCTTTATATCACCCTAACAAGATGGTCATAGTTTTAAAAGATTCAGGAGAAATAAAGAGTAAAAGGGTTGAGGGCAATAGTAGTGTTGAAATGCCTGCATTAAAGGATGCTAGTGATTAGGCGTACCCTAAACACTTACGTTAAGGATGAAGAGGGGGAGCAAAAGTAGAAAGATAACATTTTTCATACTAAGTGTCACGTTTATAATAAAGTATGTAGCTTGATTATAGATGATGGTAGTTGTATGAATGTCGCTAGTAAGTTTCTTGTTGATAAGTTAAACCCGCACACTATTAGACATCCTAGACCTTATAAGTTATAGTGGTTGAATGAGCGTGGTGAGGTCAAGGTCAATAGACAGGTGATAATGGCATTTTTGGTAGGAAAGTATAAGGATGAGGCATTATGTGACATAATACCTATGCACGTAAGTCATTTGTCATTAGATAGACTTTGGCAATATGATAGGCATGTCATTCATAATGGGTAAAGTTACTCCTTTAAGAAAGATAGTAGGAATATTACATTAGCACCAATGACACTTAAGTAGGTTTATGATGAGCAACTTAGGATACAACAGTCTCTTGAGAATTCTAAATTTAGTAAGACAGAGAGTAAGAGTATTTCTAAGAGTGATGGAAAATCTGAGAGTAAAGGGAAATTGGATAAGAAGTTAAGTCTGTATGCAAAGTAAAAGGAGGTTTATGAAGCTTTTTATGGGAAGAGCTCTCTGATTGTATTGGTGTACAAAAGAGCTTATTTTATTATTGATGATCTTAACCCTTATGTGCCTAGTTATGTTATTTCCCTTTTGTAAGAGTTCAATAATGTATTCCCTGAGGAAATTCCTAGTGAGTTGCCTCCGATTCGAGGGATCGAGCATCAGATGACTTATGTCTAGAGCGACCATTTCTAGTTGACCAGCCTACAAAGCCAATCCTGAGGAGATGAATGAGTTACAGAGGTAAATAGAGGAGTTGCTAGCTAAAGGCCTGATCAGAGAGAGCATGTCACCTTGTGCAATTTCTGTGCTACTTGTGCCTAAAAGGATTAGACATGATGGATGTGTATTGATTGCAGAGTTGTCAATAAAATCACGGTAAAGTATGGACACCTCATTCCTAGAATAGATGACATGTTAGGTGAATTGCATGGCTCATGTTTGTTTACTAATATTGATCTAAAAAATGGATATCACCAGATTAGGATGAAAGTAGAGGATGAATGAAAAATTACATTTAAGATTAAGCATGGATTATATGAATGGCTAGTCGTGCCATTTGGTTTAACGAATGCTCCTAGTACTTTTATACGGTTAATGAATCATGTATTATGTGCTTTCATAGAAAAAATTGTGGTAGTCTATTTTGATAACATTTTAGAGTATAGTAAAACCTTGAATGAGTATAGGTCATTCGAAATTTGTTTTAGATGTACTTAAGAAGGAGAAACTGTATGTCAACCTTAAGAAGGAGAAACTGTATGTCAACCTTAAGAAGTGTACCTTTTGCATTAATCGTGTTATTTTCTTGGGCTATGTTGTGAGTGTAAATAGTATCGAGGTAAATGAGAAAAATGTAAGAGCTATTAGGGAGTGGCCAATGCCTAAGTATATTACTGAGGTTAGGAATTTTCATGGCTTGACTAGTTTTTATAGGTGCTTTCTGTAGGATTTTAGCACTATAACTATACATTTAACTGCGGTAGTGAAAAATGATGTAGAATTAATAGGGTGAGGAACAAGAGAGGGCTTTTAATTTGATTAAAGAAAAACTTTGTTCTGCTCTATTATTTTCATTGCCTGATTTCACTAGTACTTTTAAAATTGAATGTGATGCTTTTGGGATTGGTATAGATGCTATATTGATGTAGGAAATATTGGAGATACGCCCTAAAATCAATCAAGTCATAGGGTTTGAGCTATATGTAATTTGTATATATTAATAATTAATTGTGAATAATTAGTTATTTATGATTAACGATATGATACTATTTACCATTTTGTGGTAGTTGCTACAATTATATAAATTTATGAAATGGGATCCCAAAATGTATTATGTTTTAGAGACTTTATCTGCAAAGACTTGTAGATATGAATATAGGGTCTCTGATTAAATATATTTAAATATGTTTTCGGTTAAGGTAATGTCATAGGGGATGATGATGTTTCATAACTGACATGTTCGGATGCTGCCAATGATTAGTATTAGATGCTAATAGTTGAGTGATGAATCTCATGTCACAAAAATATGAACATGGGTGATACGTTAGAGAACATCTACTGAACATGGCCAAACTTGACGATTTACATAGGTGAATATCTATAGTCAATGATTCATTATACAACTGTACTAGTATACCATTAGTTCTTTGACCTGAGATATCATGGCTGTCTTCTACACTGAGACACATCGTTTGTATATTGCACTGGGCTAGCCATGCCTAATAAAAAAAAACTTGATGATAATGTGTTCTTATTGTATGAGGACAGGTGATGATCAATATGGAATCTACTGACTCAGATATTTGAGTTTAAGAACCTAGGCAAGACTGTCATACGCAGAAATAAAATATTTGGCCACAGTAAGAGGTTTCAGAAAATGAGTTTTGTAGATATGCAAATCTTGTATATGATTGAGTTTCTGATCTTATGATCGAGTTAAGCGATTGATGACTTTATAGCCTGCACTTAATCAGGAGTCAACAATAGATAGACTTTACTACACATAAGTGCGACTATATGGGTTTATCTAGAAATATATTTTTTGTGTTCAAGGGGTCATGATATTTTGCTAGAGGTCACTCATAATAATTGAGAACTTTGGTTACAATGAGTTGTACCAAAGTAATGGGAAAAGGTTTGTATTGGCTTGTGTCCAGTTTATGGTAAACTCAATGGGTCACACACATTAACCGATAAGTTAACGATATATAAAATAAATATCATTAAGCTAGTTAATGATATTTTATATTGATGAAAATTAAATTGCTTCTATAAATTGATCGGAAAACAATTTTATTTTTTAAAAGTAAAAAATAAAATTTTTGACAATAACGTGCTAGCAACCGTAAGTTCAAAAAATATTCAGGTAATTTATTAATATCGTAAATGTAATTTATGGATATATGGGAGACTGATTAATACATTGTTTGATTTATATATTAATAAATAAATAAATTTATTTATTAATCTAAATGTTATTGTAAATCAAATAAATACTTATTTGACAAGTGGCGCTATAAGATGATGTCAAATGATAAAATTAAATAAATCATTGCTTGACAAATGGTAAAATCAAATGTTGTCAAGTGTCAAAATCTTCCTCATGCTTATCCATTATGATGCAAATCAATGGTGTAGATTATGACACTTAATATTTATAAATTAAATATTTTTGAAATATTTAATTAAAAACTTTTTTGACATGTGACATCATGTAAAGTTATCAAATGTCAAAATCTTCCTCACACTTATCCATTATGATGCAAATCAAGGGTGTGGATTATGACACATAATATTTATGAATTGAATATTTTTAAAATATTTAATTAAATAATTGTTTGACAAATAGTATCATGTAAAGTGGTCAAGTGTCAAAATCTTGTTAATGTTTATTCAAAATAATGGAAATCAATGTTAAGGATTTTGACACTTAAGTTTTTTATTTTATTATTAATATTTATTATTACTTAATTGTTAAATAATTTGATAAAATCAAAAACTTTAATGAATGACTTAAATTTCATGGATTTTGAAATCCATCAATTAAAAATTGCCAAACTTTCTTTTATTTATGTATTTTGATACATGTGTAAGAATAAAACAAAAATTAAGAGAACAAATTTGATAGAAGATACGACAATTTGAAGGAAGAGAGGAAGAAAGAATTTCCTTAGTATTTTTTAAGGAAATAAGAAAAAAAAGAAGAAAAAAAAGAAGAAAAAAAAGAAGAAAAAAAAGAAAAAAAAAAGAAGAAAGAAAAGAAAAAAAAAAGAGAGAAGAGAGAAAATTATTTTCTCTTGTAATCAACTTTAATCAAGTTTCCCAATACATAAACCAAAAATATCATTAATAAAACTGGTATGTGGATATGGTTGGAAGCAACTGGAGAATGTTTGCTTTTTAGGATTACAATGTGGGGTATAATTTATAGATCCTTATTGTTATTTTTGTTTAAATTTGTTAAAAATTTTAAAGTTTACATAATTTTCAGTTATGATTCTCCAGGAGTTTTTTCGTACAACTGTATGACAACTGTTACTTCCAGCGAGTAAAAATCATTTTTCAATAGAAAAAATATCCAATAGCATTCTTTAGTGAGAAGTTGAATAGAGCACTATTGAATTATTCCACATATTCAATAATTCTTTTAGTTGCTTCGATAGGTGCAATTGCCGTGGCTCGTCAGTAAAAAATCTTTATAACTAGCAACAGCAATCCAAATTCAACCTTTTTCTGTGTTATCACATCTTTTTCCCTTCAATTCTAGTTGAATAGTATTCATGTTTGAATAGTATTCATGTATAAATAGAAAATCAAAATAGAAATTTTTTTATTTGATCTACTATCAATAGATTCTTTTGTTCCGTACTTGTTATATTCTAAGCAATCGAATCACTTGAATTATTGGTCATATTGAAATGAATCAAAATTAGTACAGAGTTGGTCAATGATGCTTGAGCATGTACTTGTTTTGAGTGCCTATTTATTTTCGATCGGTATCTATAGGTTGATCACGAGCCGAAATATGGTTTGGGCCCTGATGTGTCTTGAACTTATACTAAATGTGGTTAATATAAATTTCGTAACATTCTCTGATTGTATGCCTTAGTATACTCTTTGGAGACATGACAACATCACCTGTGATAAAAGGAGTTCGTGATTTACACTAATCATGAGTCTTTGAAGCACAAGAAGGGGCAAGACAAGTTGAGTTGTAGACATGCAAGGTGATTAGAGTACATTGAGACATTTCCATATGTGATTTAATATAAGTAAGGTAAAGACAATGTGGTTACTGATACATTGTCATGCAGGTATGTACTTGTTTCTTCACTTAGTGTCAAGTTATTTGGTTTTGAATTCATAAAAGACATGTATGTGGATAATGATGATTTTGACACTGTGTATGAAGCATGTGAAAAAATTGCATTTGGTAAATTTTATTGGCAAGAGGAATACTTGCTTATAAACAATAGGTTGTGTGTTCCCAATTGCTCTATGTGCAAGAAACTTGTAACTGAGCCATAGAAGGGTGGTTTTATGAGACGTTTTAAGGTAGCCAAGACTTTGGACATTCACAAAGAATAGTTATTTTGGTATAATATGAAGAAAGATGTAGAAAAGATTTGTTTTAGGTATATTATATGTAGGAAAGTCAAATCTAAGGTTAAACCTCATGGTCTATATATACCTTTATCTATACCTAGTAAATCTTGGGTAGATGTTTCCATGGATTTTATGTCAAATTTGCATAGGATAGGAAGCGCAGGGATTCTTTTTTCATGGTTGTAAATATGTTTAGCGAAATGGCACATTTCATTCTATGTCATAAGACTGATGATACTACAAATGTTGTTGACTTGTTCTTTAGGGAGGTAGTGCTTTTGCATGGTGTTCTTAGGAGCATAGCTAGTGATCAGGATGTTAAGTTTCTTAACTACTTTTGGCGTGTCTTATGGGGTAGATTAGGTACTAAATTGTTGTTTTTCACCACTTGTCACCAACAGACTGATGGTCAGACCGAAGTAGCTAATAAGACTTTGACCACACTATTGTGTGTTGTCATTAAAAAAAAATTGAAAACTTAGGAATATGGTTTCCATTTGTTGAGTTTGCATATAGTGGAAATGTGCATTCATCTATTGGATTTTCTCTATTTGAGCTTGTGTATGCTTTTAATCCATTAATGCCTTTAGATTTGCTTCATTTACTTGTTAATGAGTGTTTTAGTTTAAATGGGAAGAGAAAAGCAGAAATGGTTAAGAAAATGCATGAACAAGCTAAGTAGCACATCAAGAAGCGAAATGCACAAGTTGTCACCTAAGCCAATAGAAAGTGTAAGCATGTTATATTTGAACGAGGAGATTGGGTGTAAATGCATGTGCATAAGGAGAGGTTTCCTGTGATGATATCATGTTAGTAATTTAAATATGAAATCGATGATATCATAATATGTAATTGTGTATTTTCGATGATGACTGAGTTTATCATAATATTAAGTTGACTTATAATGATAAACTGGATTTAAACATGTTGAGAATCAAGCAAATTGTCGGTAAATGTAATTGTGAGAATCCTTAACAAATTTATGTGAAAATGTCTTTAAAAGTTTAACACAAAATTGATACTTGAAGGTAAATGATCGATATTTATGGTAAATGGATCGATACCATTGGTAAACAAATCGATACACTTGAAGAAGGCCTATATAAGGAAGTAAAAAGATCAATATCTGCAAAGACAAAAGCTTCAAGTAAAATCACCAAGTCAAATGGATTGATACCCAATCAAAGCAGATCGATACGTTTAGAAAAGATCGACACTCAGGGTTTAGAAGATCAATATTTGCAATTCTAGAGAGTTGCAAAATATTTACAAAACAGACCAAATCGATAACCAAGCTAAAGAGGTTGATATGTTAGAATTCTAGAGAGTTGAAAATTATTTACGAAATGAACTAGATCGATATATAAAGGATAACGGATCAATACTCGGGATTGAAGACCAACTCAAATTTAATTTTTACACAAATGGATCGATACACTAATAGAAGGGATCGATATTTTCTATTGATTTAAAGCTCACGGTAACTTCTACAATATTTATTACAGATATTAAATACACCTAATCAAGCCATTAGACATCAAAGTCTTCACAAACAGAATGAATATAAATAGAAAAAAAGAAGACAAAGATAATTAACAGAACTCATTGTGAAAATTGTTGAACATTCTCAAGGTAAATAGTATTTTTCTCTCTTTACTGTAACAAGTTTTCACTCTTTCATATGAGAGAAAATTTATTTGTACAAGCATATTAATACATCTGCTCTATTATGAGAGTTGTTAAATAGAATTAGTATTCTAAATTGTATTGGGTTCATCTTTACTGGGAGCAAATGAAGGTAGTATTGGGTTACCCTTCACCTGGATAAAAGAAATTATACAGTTGCCTTTCACCTCAGAAAGAGTTGTATTAGGTTTCACTTGACCCAAAGAAACAAGGAGATAGTCGAACCTTAGTGGTGATCCAAAATCGAGAGAGTGGACAAAGGTCAAGTTTGCAAAACTACTATAAACTCTATGTTTGTCTTCTCTCTCGATTATTTTATTTGTTGCACTACATTACATTCATTTTAAGTCTTTAAATAACCCAATTCATCCCCCTCTTGGGTGTTGCCAACTGGGCCAATAAGTGGTATTAGAGGTTAACTTAATTAAATAAAATTTATAACCTTGATGAGTAGATTAAAATGACATCTAGTAGTAACATATGATAAATAGTTGAAGGATAATCCATAAACAGGCCACCATTCTTCAATAAAACATATTATACATACTGAAAAAAGAGGATGCAAATATTTTTAACAACATTAAATTTCAAAATCCTTAACATAATAGAATATAGGTACTTTCCACCCACAATAGAGGATGTGATAACTAGAGACAGAAAACTAAAGCTAAAAAAAGAATGGAC
This sequence comes from Cedrela odorata, assembly GCA_035584115.1. NCBI lineage: Eukaryota > Viridiplantae > Streptophyta > Magnoliopsida > Sapindales > Meliaceae > Cedrela > Cedrela odorata. Next base: position 73,355 of record JAXCLQ010042684.1, on the reverse strand, counting down.
ACCTGAACAGAAAAATGTTTTACTCTGAATGGTAAAACTATGAATATTCTCTATTGTGCTCTAGATAGAGCCGAATTTACTAGAATTTTAAAATGTGAAATCGCTAAATCTATTTGGGACATGTTAGAAGTCACACATGAGGGAACAAGTAGAGTTAAAGACTCAAAATTAGTATGTTAATTCATGATTATGAATTATTTAAAATGAAACCATATGAAAGCATAAATGATATGTTTACTCATTTTATTGACATTACTAATGAGCTTAAAGCTCTTGGTAGATCTTATTCCAATGCAGATTTAAAAGTTGAGAAACTAAGGTGACAACGATTAGAGAAGCAAAGGACTTGAGAACATTGCCACTTGAGGAGCTTCTCGGTTCACTCATGACTTATCAGTTGGAAGGCAGACGAAATGATGATGAAGATAGAGTAAAAGGAAAGAAAAACGTCGCCTTAAAGAGTACAAAAAAAGAATAAGAAGAAGATGAAAGGGAAGAAGAATCTGAAGAGGACGAATTTCTTCTTATGGCCAAAAAACTGAAAAAGTACTTTAACAAAGATAGGCCTAAAGGAAGAAGTTGGAGAAGAAAAGACTTCTCAAGAAATGAAAAGTTCAAAAGGAATAATGAAAAGGAAAATAAGAAATAAAAATAAAGAGAAATCATTTGCTATGAGTACAAGAAACCAGGGCATACAAGATCCGAATGTCTACTAAGGAAAGATAAGAAGGATAAGAAAAAGAAGAAGGCGATAAAGTGACATGAGATGACTCATTCAGTGAAGAAAGTACTTTGTCATCGGAAAACAAGCAAGCAAACTTCTACCCCATGGGAAAGCAAGAAGATGAGGTAATATCCCTAAACCAAAACTCTTCATACTATAATATATGCACAAGTAGTGATAATGATGACTTATTAAGAGATGATTTGGGTGCATTGAATGAAGAACTTAGAAATGATTTTCTGAAATTGTGTGTTAAGCATAAACAAGTGAAGAAAAAGAATTCCTTAATGCTAAAAGAAAGTAATTCGTTAAAACTAAGAGTTAAAGAACTTGAATTTAAAAATGAATCTAGCATGTCTAAGTAGTTTAATGCATTAAAAATTGAAACAAAATTTTGAAGGATGAAATAGTTTCCCTTAAAGGAGTATTGGCAAAATTTACACAAGGAAAATAGTCCTTAGATAAACTTTTAGGTAGCCAAAGACTAGTATTTGACAAAGCTAGACTTGGCTATAAACAAGAAACTAAACAAAAAACTTATGCAAATTATTTTGTGAAAACTACTCAACAAATAACATCGTCTATTACATGTCATTATTGCAATTGGAAAGGGAATTACATTAACACATGTCTATATAAGAAAAATGCATATAATGGACTTAAAATGATGTAGGTATCTAAAGGCACAAAACTAAAGGAAATCATCCATACTAAAATGGCCAAGACTTTTAAGGATAGAACTAATATTTATGGACCCAAAGTCACTCGGATATCAAAATAAACTTGTCTACTTTATAAATACCTCATGCGAAGAGTAATAAGTACAAGAAAAGTGGTTTCTCGATAATGGTTGCTCAAGACATGACGGGAAACAAGAAGCTACTTCTCCATCTAAAGAAAGAAAAACAAAAAGATTTGATCTTCAGAGATAATAGTCTAGGCAAGGTGAAAGGTATTGGAACCATTGGTATTAATTCAATTTTAATTAAAGATGTTTTATATATTGAAGGTTTGAAATACAACTTGTTTAGTTTAGTCAATTGTGTGACTATGGATATAAAATTGTATTTCTTAAACATGGTTGTGAAGTGTTAGATATGCATGCAAATAAGTTATTCTATGCACCTAGAAATAATGATATGTATATTATAGAACTAGAAAACTTGGATGAAGTGAATGATATTTGTTGACAAGTTCTATGTGATGATTCTTGAAAGTGGCATAGAAAATTAGGACATTGTAGTATGGATCTTTTATAAAAACTAGCTAAACAATGTTTGTTAAGAGACCTTCCCAATTTAAATTTTACAAAAGACAAAATATGTGGTCCTTGCCAACTAAAAAAGTAAGTTAAAAAATCATTTAAATCCAAAAACTTAGTTTGTACAATAAGACCATTATAACTTTTACATATGGATCTTTTTTGGACCAAATAGAGTTGCTTTCTTAGAAGGAAAGTTTTACGCATATGTAATAGTTGATGATTACTCTAGATTTACTTGGGTATTCTTCTTAGATAGCAAGAGCAATATATTTGAGACTTTTGAGAAATTTCCAAAGAAGATTCAAAATGAAATGGGTTGCAAAATCGTAAAAATTAGGAGTGATCAAGGTAGGGAGTTTGTGAATAAAGACTTTGAAAATCTATGTAATGAGAATGAATATTCTCACAACTTTTCTGCACCTAGAACCCGACAACAAAATGGAGTTGCCAAAAGAAAGAATAAAACCTTACAAGAAATGGGTAGAACAATGTTAAGTAAATATAACCTACCCGAATACTTTTAAACTGAAGTTATAAACATTGCATGTCATATAACAAATAGAGTTCTAATTAGAAAATATTAAACAAAACTCCATATAAGCTAATCTTTTAAAGAAAACTCAAGATTAAATACTTTAGAGTATTTTGATGTAATTGTTATATTCTTAATACTAAAGACAATCTAGAAAAATTTGAACCGAAATTCGATCTTCGAATATTCTTAGGATATTCCTCCAAAAGCAAACATGTAGAGTTTTTAATAGGAGAACTCAAGTCATGGAAGAAAGTGTGCATGTAACATTTGATGACTTTGATCTCAACTTGGCTAAATTAATTGCAAAAGAAAATGAAAAGAAATCGGAGATAAGTGAAAACTTAGAAAACTTAAATTTAAATGATACAGCTATAAAAAAAAATGAAAAAAAGTTGTAAAAGAAGAGGAAAACATTAAAGAACTTATTAAAACATAGAGATATGCTTCTAATCATCCAAAAGAATTAATAATAAGAGATCCCTCACAAGGGATTAAGACTAGAAAAAGGGCAAGAGAGATCAATGAAAATTTAGATAAAATTCAAAACTTAGCATTTGTCTCTCAAATTGAACAAAAATAAGTTGAAGAAGCCCTAGAAGATGAAAATTAGTTAATGACTATGCAAGAAGAATTAAATCAATTTCAAATAAATGAAATTTGAACATTAATACATAGACTTAACGATTATCCAACTATAAGTACAAAATGGGTCTTTAGGAAAAAACTTGATGAGAATAGGAATATCTCTCGAAATAAGGCTAGACTAGTGGTACAAAGATATAGTCAATAAGAAGGAATAGATTATGATGAAATTGATGCTCTCGTAGCTAGATTAGAAGTCATTAGAGTACTTTTAGCATTTGTAAGTTACAAATTTTCAAATTTATCAAATGAATGTCAAAAGTACGTTTTTAAATAGTTTTATAAATGAAGAAGTTTATGTAGAACAACTTTTCGACTTCGAAAACTATATATTTCCAAATTATGTTTACAAACTCACTAAATTATTTTATGGGTTAAAGCAAGCACCTAGAGCTTGATATAAAATACTTGATGAATTTGTATTAAAGCATAATTTTATGAGAGGGAGTGTTAACACTACACTATTTATTAAAAGCAAAGATGATGATACTTTATTAGTTCAAATTTATGTTGATGATATCATCTTTGGAAGCACAAATGAATTCAGGTGCATTGAATTTTCAAATATTATAAAAGGTGAATTTGAAATGAGCATGATAGGAGAACTAAATTCCTTTTTAAGACTTTAAATTAAATAAACAAATAATGAAATTTATATCTCCCAATCAAAATACATCAAAAAAATTGTTAAGAAAATTTGACATAATAGAGGGCAAACCCATTCAAACTCCTATGAGCACTTCTACTTTTTTAGATAAAGATGAAATAGGAAAGAATATAGACCAAAAATTATATAGAGGCATGATAAGATCATTACTCTACTTTACAGCCTCTAGACCCGACATTCTCTACAAAATATGTGTATGTGTTAGGTTTCAATATAATCTCAAGGAAATACACCTTGTAGCAGTAAAAAGTATTTTCAAATATTTAAGAGCCACACTTAACTTAGGATTGTTTTATCTAAAGGATGGTGAGTTTAGCTTGAGAGGCTATTTGAATGCCGACTATGGAGGATGCAAAGTGGATAGAAAAAGCATAAATAAAACTTGCTACTTTCTTGTAAATGCATTAGTATCTTGGTTTAGTAAGAAACAAAACACAGTTACACTTTCCACTATTGAAATAGAATATATATTAGTAGAGAGTTGTTGTGTACAACCCTTATAGATTAAACATCAATTGCTCGACTATGGAATAGATCTTAGTCAAATTCTCATTTTATGTGATAACACAAATGTCATAAACTTGACTAAGAATCCTTTGAATCACTCTAGAATTAAGCATATAGAAATCCGTCATCACTTAATCAGAAATCATGTTAGTAAAGAATATGTTTGCTTAAAATATATCAACACAAATCTTAAATTAGCTGACATCTTCACTAAGCCACTTGATAAGGATTGTTTCTGTGCAATTGGAAATGAATTAGGTATAATGGAAATTGATTGAACCATATTTGAACTTATTTATGTGTGAAATTGGTTGAAAATTATTTCTGAAAGGAGTCAAATTAATACTTTTATCACAAAGTATTAATACCTTGATAATGGATCGATACGCCTTTGAGATCGTATTGATACTCTTATACATTTTGACGTAGAATCAACACAACCCATAAATGTATTAATACTGGAATTCACTCCCAGTAAATATCGAAACATCTCTCATTAAGATCAATACTTTGGCTCTAATTAATAATATGGTCACGTGTACCTAAACAAATTCAAAAGATCAATGATTAGCTACCAAAATTAAATGCTCATTAAAGGACATGCTCAAGTATCAATATTTGTTTATCTTCCGACTAGCATATATTGATACATTCATTAAAAGTATCGATACTCGTACCTTTATATGTAAACATATCGATATTCCTTCAAGAAAAATTGATACCTTTTCTCATATTCAAGAACAGGTCGATAAATTCTTTAAGTGTATCGATACCTTTAAGTGATTTCACATTTAAATAGGGCAAAATCCAAAAACTCTCACTCTTATTCAAAACTTCATCTCTCTAAAATCAAATACCCTAGCTTTCTGATTCTCTCAAATTCTCCTAGAACAATCTCAAAAATGCCTAGGGTAAAGAACCTAGAAGTCAGTCAACGCAAGAGACTAAGGATGAGTAAAGCTTCCTCGTCGATTTTGAACTTCCCAAATACAAAGGCTGAGGATCGATAAATCAACCACTTCCTCAATAGAAAAGTTGTACTGGAGAGAGAACTCGACTTTAATCTCCTCGAACGTTTGAAGAGTTTTGTTGGATGCATTATCTGAAGCACAAAGGGGCATGTTTTGATAGCCTAGTTAAAATGTTTTATGCAAACATTGATGTCAAGTATTCTCATACAAGGAAAGTGAGAATGATCGAATTCACAAGCTCAGTCCAAAGACATTCTTTATAGGCCAATGCAAGCATTCTATCAAGGATACTTCATGTACCGAAGGACGGAGTTCACTATACAATCGATGTTTTTCAGCCATTAGAGGCTTGTTGGGTTATATTTAAAAACCCAAACATGATTAAGGTGGTGATCCAAAACCAAGAAAGTGGACGAAGGCCAAGCTTACCGAACTACTATACACTCTGTGTTTGTCTTTTCTCTCTACTTTTTATTTGTTACACTGCATTACATTCATTTTAAATCTTAAATTCTTAAATAACCCAATTCATCCCCCTCTTTGGTGTTGTCAACTGAGCTAACATCTTGCTCAAAGGAAGTCTAAGCTTGATGCTAGAAGAGATGGGCTGTTATAAGTGATTGAGAAAGTGAATGACTATGCTTACAAAATCAACTTCCAAGGTGAGTACAATGTGAGTGCTACTTTTAATGTTACTGATCTTTCTCTTTTTAATGTAGGTTTTGATTTGAGGATAAATCCTTTCGATAAGAGAAAGAATGATGATGGAGCAAGCCCACAATCAGGCCCATGGCCAAGCCTACCATTGGATACTTGTGATCAAGTTGTTTGTGATCCTTTGTATGTTTCTCAAGACCTGATAACTAAATCCAAAGCTAAGAAGATAAAAAAGGCACTGAATGGACTTGCTCATAACATAATAGTGTAGAAGATCTAATTCATTACTTTACTTGCATAATTGGGCTCAATTGAAGACTATGGATAGTACAATTTCATTCAAGCATCAAAGGATGAGAGTCCAAGCCCTTGAGAGATCTCATTACACATGGGCCAAATTTTTCACTATACCTTGGCCTAATTATTCTTGTTCTAGTTTAAGGGTATTTTGATTATTTTTTATTCATTGAATTTTGAACCCAAATTTTATTGGACTTGTAATACTTTATGAGACTTTGTTATTGTTAGAGATATGCCTTAAACCCAATCATATCATATGGTTTAGGGATATCATTTCATTGTATATATAATTCTGTAACTAATTGTAAACTTGTTTACGATTAATAAAATGGCTTTTATATCATTTTGTATGTATAGTTGTTGATATATATTGTATATATAAAATGGAAAATGAGATCTCATGATATATTATAACGTTAGAACTCTATCTGTAAAGAGTTATAGATATGAGTGCAAAGTCTTGATTTGAATACATTCGAATCAGTTCCTGATTGAGATGATATCATATGGGACTATGACATTACATGGCTAGTATGTTTGATGTTGCCAAGGATTAGTATTGGAAATTAATAGTTAGGTGACCAGTCTCATATCACAAAAGCATAAACATGGGTAATGCATTAGAGAACGTGTTACTAAACGTGACCAAACGTGACAAATCACATGAGTGATTATCCACAGTTAATGATACGTCACACAGCTGTACTAATGTACTACTAGTCCTTTACCTGACATGTCAAGGCTGCCCTCTGTACTGAGACACATCTTTCACTTATGTATATCGTACCGGGCTAGCCACGCTTAGTGAAAGAAGCTTGCTAGCAATGTGTTTAGGTGTATGTGGATAGGTGATAGCCAAGATGGAATCTGTTGGCTCTAATTTTGGAGCTTGAGATCTTAGGTAGAACTATCATACACGAGAATAAAGTCTTTGGCCAAAGCATGTATGTTCGGAAAGGTATTTCGCGGATATATGAATTTTGTATATGATTGAGATTCTGATTCTATAATTGAGTTAGAGGTTTGACGATTCTATGACCCGCACTCGATTAGGAGTCAACAACATGGGAACTTTACTACATGCTTGTACAACTATATGGGTTCATTCATTTGTGTCTGAGAGTCGTGACTTCTTGCTAGAGGTCGGTCATGATTATTAAGAACTTTGTATGTAAAGAGTTGTACTAAAGTGATACAAATGAGTTAATATCCACCTATGTCTAGTTCACAGTGAACCTAAGGGTCACACACAGTCAGTTACTTGATGATGATGGCATTTGTTATTATACAATAATCATTAATTGGTTAATGATGTTGTTTCGATACTTTGATCGGGTAATAATTTGATTCTTTATTGTAAAAAATATATTTTCCAGTAAGGACGAGCTAGTACTCGTGTGTTAGAAATATTTCGATTAATTATGGGGTAATATAAATATGATTTATGAATATTATATTAATACATATATTGATGTAATGCTTTAATATTGATTAAAATAATAATATAATAATAATATTTTATATATGTAATGATTATAATATTGTATTATATATATATATTAAAGTAATATATATATATATATTTAATCATTACTATAATATATATATGTATAAGATATTTGTAAGTGTATAAGTATATATATATATATATATCTATAATGATATATGTATATTATACATTTTCTCTCTCTCACACACACGTGCCCATCAGTAAGCTTGACACTTGAATTGCTTTTGTTCAAATTGTTGAAATAAAAAACAAGTGGACAAGTGGGCATTGTCTTGTTGCATTTAATGAAATGAACAGGGCAAGTGGCTAACAATGGTTCTACAGAAAAACACTCAAATGTTCAATGTAAATAATAAGCATTGGGATGCTATGTTATCTATAATTCTGTAAGAGACAGAACTAACTTATTCTTCTTCTTCTTCACTTTCTCTAAAATTTCAAGAAAACCATTCTTGGAGAAGGCTTGGTGAGTGCTTGGTTATGAACCAAAAACCAGAAGATAAAGGTTAGAGAGAAAAAGTTTGTTTTAGCTTGGTAAAACTATAACCAAAGCTTAAAGATCCTATAACGAAATCAGAATCATTGTCACCAACACCGACATGTGGATACTCTTCGTAGTAAGCGAAGAAATTAACTTGCTATTCCAGATTGCAAAGGAAAGAAGTAATACTTCTGAACTTTGCATTTAATATTTATATTTGAAATTGTTTTAAATACCAAAAACATACATATGTATATGTCTAGATCCGTGGGAAACTTTTCCACATGTTCGTATGACAAGCATAGCTTCACCAACAATGCTCGCGCACCCGAGAATTGATCCTGCGCATCGCGCTTCCGTTACAAACATGAAACAGAACATTGTTTTTGTTTGTTTCCTTTAGTTATGAGCCGAATTTCAAGCCCAAACTATATCATTAAGGTTTTCAAATTAGAGTTCCTAATTTTTTGGATTGTAATGTATTTAAGAGTGTTAAAACCCTTACCTAAAAGGAAGGGAAAGGGGCATAAAAATATCTCTTTGAAGGTGAGTTAAACTTTTCTTTCACGTTCTTTACATAAATTAAAGATTTTGAACTTATCAAGGGTGATCTTGTAGCGTTCTTTTTCGAAATACCATTGGTTAATTACTTAATCGCAAGTTTCGGATTAATGGTTTAACTTTTTAATATTAGTTTGACTATTTGAGATTCTATCAACTTTTTTTTTTAGGTTTTCAAAGCATCATTTTTTGGAGGTTAGCATAAAAAAGAGAGATGGGTTGTCTTTTCACCTAGAAATAGAGACAATCAAATGACTATTCTTATTTGGTTTTTCCTTTTTTTTTTTTTCAATATTTAAGTTATTCGTGCCAATTGTTAAAAGTAAACAAGATGAGTCGTATAGATGACTTGGATGCATCAACCTAACCTCTATGACAACTTTAGTATCTACTATGGATCAAACTATAAGGTTTGAGTCTCAATTTATGTTTACAATTTCTAAATTCACGGATTAAGGCACACATCTTTAAAGGTCTTAGGCCTAAAAGATTGGGCGTTGCAACCTTTTATGATCTTTGCACTTAATTATATTATTTTAAATGAATTTTATTGTACTGTAATAGATTATACTATAATAAATTAAATAAAAATATGTATTATATTTGGTATAACAATGTATTAGATTGTATTAAAATTTAATAATTTTAAAATTAAATTAATAATTATTAAATAATAAATAAAAAATTAATAGATCACTACACCATCTAGATAAAATTTATTTATTAATATTTTATTTTAAATATTTACATTACTTATTTAGATAAATATTAAATAATACTTATGACAATAATATCTTATTTAACAAATATTTACATTACTTATTTAATTAAATAATATAAAAAAATATTTTATTTAAAAATGTGAAAAGAAATGCAGGCTAGAGATTACCCGGGAGGAGTGACAGGTCAAAGTATGCGGGTCTGTGCTAGATAAAATATAAAATATGTACAGTGGAGTCCAGGGTGAAATAACAACCAAATTATGGACTTTAATTATATAATGCAACACAATGATTTTATCCGGTGCCAAACAAGCCTTTGAGTCTTAGATCAAAGTTAGATTCAACCTTGAATTAAGAGATCGTGTGAGAGCGAGTTGAGCATAGAAAATAATGAAAGAAAACACATGATTGTAAAGGAAGACTCACCAATAGTACCAGATAGTAAGACAGTGTTTGGACGTAATGTGACACTTAGGTCGTAGCACAAGTGTAGCATTAGGTCATATCTACGATAATTGGTGTTTAACCACTAAATATAGCAATCTAAGGTTGCTTTGTGATACCTGGTACACTAGTTTTCGTAATAGCAATACGAAAACAAGTGGTGAACGAGATGGAGGGCGGTGAGACGAAATAGTGTGAGAGATTGGACCACCAAATCTTGCAATCTAAGGTTGCTATGTGATACCTGGTACACTAGTTTTCGTAGTGGCAATATGAAAACAAATGGTGAACGAGATGAAGGGTGAGACGATAAAAAGTGAGAGATTGAAGCTGCTAACATGAGAGGGGGTTCGATATAATATAAAACACCCATGTTATTTACCTTGAAACTTTAGGTCAAATCCATTTTGTGGCACTTAGGTTATAGCACAAGTGTAGCTTTAGGCCAAATTTACGATAATTGGTGTTTAACTATTATATCTAGCAATTTAAGGTTGGTGTGAGACACTTGGTACATTGGTTTTAGTAATAGTACTATGAAAACAAATGGTGAACGAGATGAAGGGTGAGACGCTAATGAGTGAGAGATTAAACACCCTTTCTTGTAAAACATTTTAAACTTGTTTTTTTTTTAATAGGATTGGTGTACTAAAATTGTATCTCAACTCATAAACAACTCTTTTATTGCTTTAAAATTTTAATAAATAAAAAAAATGATATTTTATATTTTAAAACGAGCTAAATTGGATTTGAATGTAACTAAAATTCTACTTATTTTTGATAAATTATAAATATGTATATTTCATAAAAGAAGTAGTTTTCTTTAGTATAATGGGTAATAGTAAGAGAGTTTAAGTTGTATTCAAATTAGAGTCACAATTTGATTGGACTTATATTTTTATTTTTGGGTATGAATTTGTAATGGGTGTGAAAAAATTAAGTCACTACGTGGAAGATTCTGAGTGGTTGATGGAGGACGTAGAGTTGACACTCTTGACCGTATTTATTACATATCCTCTTAAATATCAAATTGAAAAACAATGTCACCTGATTCTAAGATCAGGAGACAAACCTACTATTCTGTTAAAGGTCAATGGATGTGTAGTCGAAAGTTTGTACGACTTATGTAAGGACTATGGTTATATAAAATACTAGCTCGAGACTTAAAAATATGAATTGATGTATAGGCGCGGGTTAGGCCTATGAATAATGATCAAGATAGACAAATAAGAGTAAAGAGACCAAAAATGGTAACAAATGAGTCGATGTGATCGTTTATACTAAGTAAGATGTAACCATCTCGTAGTTTGTACGACAAAAACTCCTTAATTGCAATCTTAGCGTTTTAATTGCGAATTTATCATTTTTTTTTTTGGTGTCAATATGGTCACATGAATGGTGCTTAAGTTGTAATCATACAGAAAAACAAACGGCAACTTGAATCCCTTCATCATCATGAGGTTGAGGAATCATGTTTTTTTCATGAAAAAAGAATGTTATAATGCCAAAGGAATGATGTAAGTTGTGTATTATGCAGCTCTTAAACCCCATTTATGTTGCAAAAAATAATTTATTTATATAAGTCATGGATGTTGAGGTTCACCCACATTCATATAATGATGTTTACTTGGTTAAAATGAACTCTCTTTTTTCCCTTCAAAAGTAGGATTTTTAAATAAAAATAAATTTGTATGTTTTAATTCTAATTAAACAAAGAAAAATAGTCATAATATGTTTAAAGACTTGATTTTAGATAAATTAAAAGAATTTAACTAAAATAAGGTTTTAAGTAAGAAAATACTATTTTTACATATATTTAATTAAAAAAGAAGATTACTTGTGAAGTAAAGGAGGTCCTCACAGAAAATAAATTTATTTTAAATGAAAAATTATCACCATGTGAATTAGATTTAACTTTAAGTTCGAACCCAAATATCAAAATGTAAATTGGATTTAACTTTAAACTTTAAATTTGAGTTTGTGTTTCATTTTCACTAATCTAATTATATACAAATATATTATATTCTTGTGAGCTAAGGTGTCTCAAAGTGGACTTAAATGAAGATTTTTATTAATTTGAGCCTTATATTTTATTTTAGTCAAGTCGATTTATTTCATGTATTACTCATAAATACCCCTAATGTTTTTTATATTTACCAATTTAGTCGAAAACATTTTAGACACTTTTTACTTTTATCCCTTCGCCAAATTTTCATCACATTTTCTCGGTTATGCTATTATTTAAACCTCTAATAATTTCTATAGAAGTAAAATAACTTATTTGCTCCTAATTTATAATAATTTTAATATAACTATTCTTTCCTTAATATAAATATTCAACCCTCTGTTTTATAAAATTAAAAAAAATTGAAAATTGCACCCATAATTTGTTTGACGAAGTGAAATCAATAAAAAATAAAAATATAATATTTATGTAAAAATACAAAAATACTCAAAAAAAAAAAAATGATCTCTTTCTCTCTCTCTTTTCGCATCTCCCACTAGTTTATGGCCTTAACCATTAGTTTAACGCCGTAATGGGCCGTAGCGGGTCTGCGCCAGACTGGGTGACGACCACGTTTGACCATCAAATGGCTAACGCTAGCCACATGGCGACCATACACAGCCCTCACATTGCTTGAGCTAGGCTGCGTGAAGCCACGTACAGCCCCCACACAGCCTGGTGTGGCCACGTGACAACCACAGAAAGACCCCCTACGACCAGGTGCAACGATTTTTTTTTAATACTTTTTTTGTTTGATTTGTAAAATTAATTACATTGATTATTGTGATGGTAATTTATGCATATAAATTTTGATTCAAAGGAGTAATTTTTTTTGATATTGCAATTAATTTTTATAATTATTTGATTAAATTTCGTTTATTAAAAATAAGAGATGAGATAGAAGAGAGTATGATGAATAATAAGAAATTATTTTATTATTAATTTTCTATATTTTTAAAGATACTTTGATGTTTTTACAATGATCTTATATACAAGACTTGACTTATAAAATGTAATTAATTAAAAATTATCACAATAATTTTCTTAATACAAATTAATTTTTTTTATTATAAATTTTACTAAAAATTAAGATAAATAAATTATTTTAACTTCGTAGAATTTATTGTATAATAAAATCGTACTTTTATCTCATTTCTACTAAAATTAAAAGGAGAAAATGTAATGGAAGTTTGGTAAAGGGGTTTGAGTAAAATTGATTGATTGATTTTTTTTTTTGGACTAAAGTGATAAATATAAAAAATATTTTGATTTTTTAAATTTAATATATGAAATAATTTAAATAATATATATATATATATATATTTATAAAATTAAAGACTAAAGTAAAATTACCCTACCAGCCGATTGCAAATCAAATTAAATAGAGCATAAATTTGAAATTGGGGAGATTATACATGCTCCCAATTTTCCACAGCTATAAGCGTGGTTGCCCAACAAGTTGGAAGAAAATGCGGCAGCCAAACCAAATGGTTTCCTCTACTCAGCTGCTCATAAATAAACAATGACTTGGTAGGTGAACACACCATAACAACTCACCAAAACAAAACATTTGCTCCTTATTGAATCAAAATATTGGACTCATACATAACGTTGTAACAAAAAAACATAGAAAGTAGTTGCAGTAGGTTTGAATCTTTAGCAGTTGGGTCATCAAACAATTTTAGCTCTCAGAATATCCGACTGCAGAACCAGAACGCATTGGCATGTTTTGCAAGATTTCTTTGACGCTCTACTCTACTTTCGCATGCTTAAATCCAAACTCATTTCTTACAGAAACATAACATATACAGCTAGAAGCCCTGGAAAATATTATTGTCCTGTCCGCCAAAAATGAAGCTTTTCATGATGCTGTCGATAATGTTGTTTATATTCTCGGGGTTCGCCATTGATCGATATCACTGCAAGGTTGTGCAGTTCATTTTCGGGGATTCCCTTTCTGATGTTGGGAATAACATGTACCTCTCCAGGACTCTAGCTAATGCAAACTTGCCTTGGTATGGCATTGATTTTGGCAATGGACTGCCTAATGGAAGGTTTACCAATGGCCGCACAGTTGCAGATATAATAGGTATATCGTTTATTTATATTAAACTAATGCATCAATCAAGCGTTTTGAGAAATTCTAGATTATAATCTTGTTTAACTATATCAAAATATTTATTCAGGTGACATGACCGGTCTCCCAAGGCCGCCTGCTTTTCTGGATCCATCTTTAACTGAAGATATCATATTGGAGAATGGAGTAAATTTTGCCTCTGGCGGTGGTGGAATTCTGAATGAAACTGGTGGTTACTTTGTAAGTTGCACTCATGCATGAAATTTATTCATTCTTTGATTAGGATTAGCAAAATATTGAAACTCCACAACCTGTTGCACTTGCAGATTCAAAGGCTCTCTCTCTATAAGCAAATTGAGCTGTTTAAAGGGGTCCAAGTACTGATAAAAAGCAAAATCGGCAACGAAGCAGCAGAGTTCTTTCAAGAAGCCCGATATGTGGTTGCTTTAGGGAGCAATGACTTCATAAACAATTACTTAACAGGGGTTAACAGTGATTCTTGGAAGTACAATGATCAAAGTTTTATTGACTACTTAATGGAAACACTTGAAGCACAATTAAAAGTAATTAATTTCACTAACCAAAAGACTATAATCGTCTTTTTTCTTTCTTTTTTTTTTTTTTTTAAATCAGAAATCATGGATTTAAAAGAGCATATATTTTGTTTTGCTGTTATTTGTGCAGATATTGCACGGCATGGGGGCAAGGCAATTAATGGTTTTTGGGTTAGGACCAATGGGTTGCATTCCACTGCAAAGGGTTCTAAGTACCAGTGGTGACTGTCAGGAAAGAACCAACAAACTAGCTATCGGATTCAATCAAGCTGCAAGCAAGTTATTAGACAATTTGTCATCAAAACTTGCTAATAGCAGCTACAGATTTGGAGATGCTTACGATGTTGTCAATGACGTGATTACCAATCCAAACAACTATGGTATGTTTGAAAATACAATATATACATACATATGCATGCTCTTTCTTGCAGTTCTCTTTTTCTTTTTCCAGCAGCAAGATCATTTGGCATTCAAATGTTTTCAGGATTTCAGAACTCTGACTCGCCGTGTTGCTCGCTTGGGAGAATTCGGCCTGCTCTTACATGTGTACCTGTATCTACACTGTGTAAAGACAGAAGCAAGTATGTGTTTTGGGATGAATACCACCCATCAGATAGTGCCAACGAATTGATTGCTAATGAGCTCATCAAGAAATTTGGATTTCTGCGCGTCGATGAAACAAATGCTCCTTCTCCTGCACCAGATGCCTCAGAGTCAGAGGGATAACATTAACATAAATATTGTTATTTATGCTAAGGAAGCAGTTTCTTTTCCATCTCCATGATTTCTTTGTTGCAATAACTATTTGATAGTAATTGTAATTCCATTTATGTTTTTGTAATTGTTTGACAAAATTAAAAACATTATATAATTAATCATTTCCATTTGAAGTACATACGGTATATTATCCTTACATGTGTGCTTTAAAATTTATTTTTTTCTCATCACGGCAAAAATTTATTGAATGGACCTATAGATGACAATGTATATTTTGTTATGTCCGAACAACAGTTAATTTCTATTAATTTGAGGTATTAACTCAAGTTTAATCAACATAAATATTATTTTACTCTTAAATGATTACAATTTCACTTAAAATACGATTTTATGATTGACTTTAATAAACGTTAACACATAATATAACTAATAATAATTGGTTGTTATTATATTTTGGTATTTTTAATTTATATTATAAAATGTAAAATTAATTTGTAAATTTTACTAAGATACAATTTAAGTCATTTATTATTAGTTATGCCACGTGCCAATATCTGCTTAAAAAGCAATAGAATAAATCAAGAGAATCGTTCTAAATTAAAAAAAGTAATTTAATAAACAACTTGAACTTAAAAAGGAAAAAGAAAAAGGTAATTGTTCTCCAATAGTCATAATTGAGCAAAGTGCATATATTACTCCTCCAAATATGTTAAGCAGCAGCAATGAAATATCTTACTTCCTTCTTTTTATTAACCTTTCGATCAACTCAATTAAAATAAAGAATTTAATGTGACCTTAATTATAATTCATCGTTAAAGAAAATTAAACATATAAACATGTGCTTATTTGTTAAAAGAAGAGAAATATTGTCAATTTATCATCTTTTTAAATTTTAACATATGATATAGGAAGAAGTATTGAAGTTTATTTTTTATGCATCCAAAGGATATTATATGATTTTTTTTTTTAAATCTCAAAAGAGAGAGAAATAACATTTTGTTTTAAACTTATGTTATGTGACGAATGCATTTTGTTTTAAGTATTAATTTGTGTTATTTCATAAATGCAATTTGTGCTGCACGAAGGCTTTTAATTTATGTATTGACTAATGTTGATCAAGTTATTTCATAATGCAATTTGTGTTACAAAGTGAAAGAAAAGTATTTTAATTTGATTATCTTGCACTTTTTTACTATACACTTATATTAAATATTAAATATTATATATATGTGAGTGAGGTTTTTTTTTTTAAACTTAAATTAAGACATTAATTTTAAGTCATTAATGCTCACAATTCAAAGGAAATAGGAATACCGTGTTGACAATATTAAATGTTATTTGTTAACTTTACATTACAATCATTAGATTTACATAAATCAACAGCTCAAAATTGATATCGCTATTTTAAGTAAAAATTTTAAGTTAAGAAGCCACCCACCCTATAAATATAAATTATATATTAGGATAATAACAAAAGGGAAAGAATTTTAATGCTTGATTTCATATATCATTTTGTGCTTCTTGTGCTTAAGTAAAACTAATGCTATATGATTGACGGGAATGGTAAATCCTTTGTATTGCATGTTGAAAAGAAAATTTGTAATTTGAATTTATCGATAATTAATGGTTTGTCTCATAAAAGAAAAAAGGAAGATTGTTAGCATAAAATTTGATAGCCTTTTAAATGTCGTTGAAATGGTTAGATTGCTCTTATAAGCTTAAGTACTTCGTCAAATGTTTGCTCTTTTTGGAGACATTTTCCTTAAGTATGGTTTGTAAGGACAAATTTTTTTTTTTTGCATTTCAGTAATTTTATTACTGAGACTAAAATTTGAAAATATGAAAACTCGAACTCTAGTTATACATTATACATAAACGATTTTTTATTTTCCAGAAAATTGGAGGTTGGGAGTGTAGGTAGTGTTGTCTAACAAGCGAGAACCAGCGGTTTCGGGCTGGATTGAGAAACCAAAGAAGATGGAATCGATCCGAACTAAAAAATATGGCAGGCCAATTCTATGGTTCAAGGGTGATGGAACTTGACCAGAATTGGTGATGGAACCGGTAGTGAACCGGGACAGTTGTGGTCTAGTTTCGGGTAGGTTCCGGTTCCTGTTCCTGGGTGGTTCTGGGCCGGTTCCGATTTCAATTTCAATTTCGGTTTTGATTCCAATTTTGGACCGGTTCCAGTGTGATTTGTCATACGGTTTGGTTCCGGTTAATAGAACGGGTTTATTAGGTTAAACTTTTTTTTTTTTATCAATTTAATTAAAAGTAAATAAAATTTTTTATAAATTACCAAAAATTATAAAAAAAAATCTCTAACAGTACTAATTTTTATTTATTAATTAAAAAATACAATAAGGGAAAAATTTCAGCTTGAACCTTATAAATTTTTTTATATTCAATCATACTTTATAATAATAAATAAAGAAAAACAAAATAAGTTAATTAAAAAAATATTAAAAAGAGGTGGACATTGAGCCTTACCTCATTAAAAATTATTAAATCTAAATCCTAATTACATATAATTGGCAGTTGATTGTAGTCATTCTTCGTCTTCGTCTTCATCTTTGTCTTCCTCTCCCTCATCCCATTCATAATTAAACTCAGCTGTAGGAGCTGATTATTGTGAAGTTGTTGTAATCTCCTTTCTTCGTTGACCCAATCCCTAAAGTACATTCGCATCTCCAGAACCTCTGGGGCAATTGTACTTCTATGTGAGTCTAAAGTTTGACTGCTCAAACTGAATGCACTCTATGATGAAACCATAGACATTGGTGGTGTGAAAAAGTCACGTATCATTCTTGTTAAGATAGGATAAAGCTTGTAATTTTCCTTCCACCACTTTAAGATGTCGAAATTTCCCTCCAGTTGAATGATTGGACCTTACATGTAATATGAGAACTTGTTGAATGATGATGACGTTCTTCTTGGTCTCTTGTTCACTTTTGTGTACGGATTTCAACCACTGTTTGAAACAATAAGAGTAGAGGAAGGGGAAAAAGAGCCCTCGTGACCAGTAGATGTAGACATATCTACAAAATACACAATCTTGTACGAGTGAAAAATACCTAAAAGATTTGATGACATTTTTTCCTTACATCGTTGGATAAGTATTTCAATTTCACGACTCAAACGTTCAAAATCACTTTGATATAAGAATTTGTAAAATTGTTCTATAAAGGTTTCATAACTAGAACCTTTATCCTAGGGTCTAAACATAGTGCAATGCAATATAAAAAAGGCATTTCATCATAATACTTTCTAAATTTATCTATTATGATTGACATTACTAAGGTGAATGTTGGATGTTCCATGTATTGTTTAAAAACATATGCAACACTACATAATGTAGGAATTATGTGATTTGTTATTGAATAATATTGTCCAAATAAAAGTTCTATGGCTTCTTTCATTGCTGATAAAAATTGAAAGATAATTTTTGCAGCTCGAAAATGATCATCGGTTAATTATAATCACTCATTTTCATATTCCAAAATTCTATTATTGAAATTTTGTAAGATAAAACATGTTTGAGCATATCATAGGTGGAGTTCCACCTCATTGGCATGTTTAGAGCCAATTTTTTAGGCCTCAACCAGTGTTGACCATACAATTCTTTAAATTCCTAGGCTCTAGCTGGAGTCGATTTTAAATGAAGCACAACATTCCTAATTGCATTAATTGTTGGCTTCATCTTTGATAACCATCTTGCACACATAAGTTCAATGTGTGACAAACACACCTATTGTGAAAAACATTTTCTTTTAAGCATGGGTTTAGTGCATTTTTAAGAAGAGAAATTGCAGCTGTGTTATTCGATACATTATCGAATGAAATATAAAGAATTTTATCTGTAATCCTGAGTTCTGGTGTAACACTCTTAATAACTTTCGCAATAGCTCTTACATTGTGTGAAAATTCAAAAGGTCTAAATCCTATAATTCTTTTATTTAATTGCAACTCTTCATCAATCTAATGGCAAGTAACACAAATAAAATACAAATCATTGACACCTTTCTAGTTGTCAGATGTCAATGAAATGTACTGTTATTTTATTCGAGAATGAAAATTAAAGTTGATCTCATCTCATCAAATTTTCTAAGTGTATGTCTTTGTGTTATTGTTGTTTCATCATTTCAACAAAATGTGAGGATTCACTTTGTGTAAATGGTTGATCATCTACGATCAACCATTAACAGACTACGTCTTTCGACACGGTAAGGTTAAAATGAAAATTACCACTTAATACCTCACCTGTTGTTTTGATTTGCATTTGTTTTTACAAAGTTTCTAAGTGTCCTGAATATTTTTTGTCTATGTGTCTTTTAAGAGTGCCTAACCCATTGAAGGGAAACAGGCCGAAAACTCAGATCTGTTTCGCGTTCGCAGCAGAAGCACAGAATTAGTTCCCAGGCACGTGACTACTGCTGGGGAGGCCAAGCTCGTCACACAAACTTGTGGAAGGGTCAACCTTGATCTAGACATGTGCATGTGTATGTTTTGGGTATTTAAAACAATTTCAAATATTAATGTAAATGCAAAGTTCAAGAACTTACTTCTTTCCTTCACAAACCAGAACGGCAAGTGAACTCCTTCGCTTGCCTCCTCGGGTCCACACACGTCAGTATTAGTACGGTGGTTTCGGCTTCATTATGCGATCAGTTTTAGCTTCACCAAGCCAAAGTCGTAGCTTTCTCTCTCTAGCTTTCTCTCTCTAGCTTTCTTCTTCTCTCACTTCTGGTTTTTTGGTTTAAAACCAAAGACACACACTTTCCTTCTCTAAGGTTGGTACTCACTGAACTTTTGAAAGAGAATGGAGAAGAAGAAGCTCTCGGTTCTCTTGGCTTGCGGGAGAAGGTGTGCCTCGCATCCGTTATATATGCACACTCAACACTTGAGTGTTTTCCTACACAGTCGTCTTTTGCCAATACCTTGCCTACCCATTTGCCTCTCATTTAATTAATTAAATAAAGGCAATGTGACAAAGCTTGATTGATTTGGCTAAGAGAGAGAATGTGTGTGTAATATACATCTATCCTTTTATATATATATATATATATATATATATATACTTAAACACATACAAATATCTTATATATATATATATATTACTTTAATATATATTTTTATATATATAATACAATATTATATATACATTACAAAGTATAAGATATTATTATTATTATATTATTATTTTAATCATTATTAAAGCATTATATCAATATATAACAATATAATATCCATAAATCATATTTACGATATCTCATAATTAAACTGAAATATTTTCTACGCTTATGAGTGCTAGCTCATCTTTACTGGAAAATATATTCTTTACAATAAATAATCAAATTTCTACGCGATCAAGTATCGGAACAACATCATTAACAATTAATGATTATTGTATAGAAGCAAATGCCATCATCATCAAGTAACCAACTGTGTGTGACCCCTAAGTTTACTGTGAACTAGACATAGGTGGATACGAACTCCTTCGTATCATTTTGGTACAACTCTTTATAACCAAAGTTCCTAATGATCATGACAGCCCTCTAGCAAGACGTTATGATCCCTAGACACTAATGAATCCATATAGTTATACATGAATGTAGTAAAGTCCCTCTGTTGTCGACTCCTAATTGAGTGCGGGTCATGGTATCATCAAACCCCTAACTCAATCATAGGACTTGAATCTTAATCATGTACAACATTCATATATCCGCGAAACACCTTTTCGGATATACTTGTTTTGGTCAAAGACTTTATTCTCGCGTATGATAGTTTCATCTAGGATCTCAAGCTCCAACATCTGAGCTAGCAGATTTTATCTTGGCTATCATCTGTCTTCATGCACCTAAACACATTGCTAGCAAGCTTCTTTCACCAAGCGTGGCTAGTCCAGTGCGATATACACAAGTGAACGATGTGCCTCAGTGCAAAAGGCAGCCGTGATACCTCAGGTCAAAGGACTAGTCGTACACTAGTATGGTTGTGTGACGTATCATTGACTGTGGATATTCACCTTTGTGATTCGTTACGTTTGGTCATGTTCAGTAACACGTTCTCCAACGTATTATCAATGTTTATGCTTTTGAAACATGAGACTTGTCTCCCAACTATTAGCATCCAATACCAATTCTTGGTAGTATCAAACATACTAGTCATACAATGTTACAGTCCCATATGACATCATCTTAACCGGGAACAAATTTGGATGTATTCAAATCAAAATTTTGTCCTCATATCTACAACTCTTTGCAGATAGACTCATGACATCATAATACATCACGGAATCTCATTCTGCATTTTATATATACAATATATATTAGCAACTATACATGTAAAATAATATAAATGTCATTTTATTAATCGTAAACTATTTTACAATTAATTACATAATTATATATACATTAAAATGATATCCCTGAACTATATGACACGATTGGTTCTAGAACATTTCTTCAACAAACTCCCACTTGCACTAGAGCCAATCACCGTGGTATCCAATACCCATCCTCTCCAGATGGTGATCAAGCTGCTTCTATGTCATCGGCTTAGTTAGTGGGTCTGCCACGTTATCCGTGGATAGAGTTTTCTACACAAGTATCTGTTTATCTTATATAAACTCTCTGATCAAGTGGTATTTCCTCTGAATATGTTTAGACTTCTGGTGAGACTTCGGTTCCTTAGCCTGAGCTATAGCACTATTATTATCACAGTACAAAGTTACTGGGTCAATTATTAAAGGAACGACTCCGAGTTCTATAACAAACTTACAGATCCAGACAGCCTCTTTCTCAACTTCAGAAACAGTGACATATTCAACTTCTGTAGTAGAGTCAGTTGTGGTAGTCTATTTGGAACTCTTCCAACAGATAGTACCTTCATTACATATGAAGACAGATACAATGATAGACTTTCTATCATCCACATCTGATTGGTAATCAGAATCGATGTAACCTTCGAGTTTCAACTCATCACCCCCAAAAGTTAACACCAAGTCTTTAGTTCTTCTCAAGTACTTCAAGACTCGCTTGACCGCAGTCTAATGTTCTTCTCCTAGGTTTGCCTGATATCTACTCGTGACACTCACAACATATGTTATATCAGGTCTAATACATAGCATGGCATACATAAGACTACCTATTGCTGAAGCATAAGGAATCTTCTGCATATGCTCGCGCTCAACTTCAGTCTGGGGTCCCATTTCTTGAGAAAGATGCACACCGTGACTGTAGGGTAAGAAACTCTTTTTAGAACCATTTTAGTACTTTATCTATGTACAAACTCTGAGAAAAACCTATCATTCATTTCGCTCTATCTCTATAGACTCGAATACCCAAAATGAAGGTCGCTTCTCCCATATCTTTCATGCAAAAAATAATAGATAACCACAATTTTGCCTCAGATAACATGCCCACATCGTTTCCTATAAGTAGTATGTCATCTACATACAATACAAGGAATGTGATGACATAGTTATTCTCTTTTTTGTAGACACACAATTCATTAATATTCTTAATGAAGCCAAACGATTTGATTACATTATCGAATCGTATGTTCCAACTTTTAGAAGCTTGCTTTAATCTATAAATGGATCTATACAACTTACATATCTTATGACTATCAACAAAGGCAACAAACCCAATGGGCTGTTGCATGTATATGGTCTCCTTAATGAAATCATTAAGGAAGGCTGTCTTTACATCCATCTACCATATTTCAGAGTCATAATAAGCTGGAATAGCAAGTAATATCTGAATGGACTTCAACATGGCTACTGGTGAAAAGGTTTCATCAAAATCAACACCTTATTTCTAATTATATCCCTTTGCCACCAACCTAGCTTTAAAAGTCTCCACTTTTCCATCTTTGCCATATTTTTTGTTTGTAAACACATTTACAACCGATGGGAACAATTCCTTCTGGTGAATCAACAATTGACCACACTTGATTAGCATATATGGATTCCATTTCAGATTTCATGGCCTCAAGCCATCTCCTAGAATTGATATCTAATATCACTTCTTCATAAGATCTAGGATCTTCCCTTTGTATTTCTTCTCCAATCATGAATGATTCAAAATCATTCTTAGAAAGGAAATAATACCTTTGAGGAGGGCGTGATGTCCTACTAGATCTACGAAGAGTTCGGTCTATAGAAGACTGAGGATCAGATCGAACTGGTTCATCTGTATGAAATGGTTCATTAACATCAACAGGCTTATCCATCGAAGTTGATCATCATCAAGCTTTCTAGACTCTTCAAAAGCTCAATCTTTTTACCTACACCACCGTCTTCAATGAACTGATTCTTAAGGAACTCTGCGTGTCTATTGATCAAAATCTTTCGATCAGTATGAAAGTAGAAGTAATATCCTAAACTATCTTTGGGATATCCAATAAATCGACCTTTTTTCAGACTTGACATCTAGCTTTGCAGTATTAACTACTTTAACATAAGCTGGATATCCCCAAGGCTTCAAATAATTAAAGCTTGGAAGCTTCCCATGCCATATCTCATATGGTATCTTGGGAACAGCTTTGGATGGAGTCATATTAAATATGTAAATTATGGTATATAAGGCATATCTCCAAAGATATGTAAGTAAGTCTATAAAGCTTATCATGGATCGTACCATATCTAATAAAGTATGATTCCTCATTTCCAATACACCATTATGTTGCGGTGTATAAGGAGGTGTAAGCTAAGAAAGTATACCATTAATCTTAAGAAATTTTAGAAACTCAGTACTCAAGTATTTACTGCCACGATCAGATCGTAGAATCTTAATACTATTTTCTATTTGTTTCTCTACTTCAGCTCTGAAGTCTTTGAACTTTTCAAAAGTTTCAGACTTATACTTCAATAAGTACACATAACCATACCGTGAGTGATCATCAGTAAAGGTTATGAAGTATGAGAAACCACCTCTAGCCATTTCACTAAATGGACCACATACATCAGTATGTATCAATTTAAGAACTTTACTGGCTTTACTCCCTTGTCCAAAAAAGGGCGATTTGGTCATCTTACCTTGAAAACAGGATTCACAAGTTGGGTTGGGTTCAGAACCCAATGGACCTATCAATCCATCTCTACCCATCTTCATAATCCTTTTATCTCCAATATGACCTAATCTATGATGCCACTTAAGTCTTGAATTAAGTTTATTTCTAGATCGTTTTTTATTATTAGTATTAGTCATGTTAATTTCATTAGTCTCAAGAACATATAAATCATTTACATTCAAGCCATTGCCAATCAATTAATTTCTCAAATAAATATCACATTTACTTCTATTAAACATAAAAGTGTAACCCTGTTTACACATTTGATGAATAGACAAAATGTTTCTATTGGTAGTATCAAAATACATAGTTTTGTACAATACAAAAACGAGACCCGAAGGTAGAACAATTTTGCATGTCCCTAAGTAACTTGCAACAGCTATTGCTCTATTTGCCATCTTCAGCGTCACTTCACCTTTCTCTAGTAACTCCTTAAATTGAAGGTCCTGTAACGTCATACAAATATGAGAAGTGGCAGCTTAATCAATTATCTAACTATTTGAATCTAAACTAACATTTAATTCAGTTTCTATAACATGACAAGAAACCGTACCTTGCGCTTTCCTTTGTCTAAGGCTCTCTATGTAAAGAAGAAAGTTCCTCTTCCAATGCCCAAACTTCTTGCAATAAAGACACTCATCATTGGCTTAGCTACTAGCAACTCGTTTGCCTTTGCCTTTCTTCTTGGAGAATCCTTCTTTGGGTCTAACCTTAGAAAACTTCTTGCCTTTGTTCTTCCATGTCTTACCATAAGACATTGCAGCAAGAACAGTCTCCTTCCCTTTACCCTTTGAGACTCACTTATGAAATGAAACAATTTCATTCATAAGTTTAGGAAGAGTGTGTGATAGTTTGTTCATGTGATAATTGGTAACAAACTGGTCAAATCTGTTTGTAACTCAAAGTCTATAGAAAACCCCAAAGAGGCTAACTGACCTATAAAGTTTATCATCTTCATAAGATGAGACTCTAGAGGCACTCCCAGGTTAAGCTCCATTCTAAATAGAGCAGTGGATAACTAGCACCGCCTGTAATTTTTCCCAAATAAATCCACCAAAGAATGATAAATCGATGAGGCATTCTCCATATCCTCATGCTAAGTCTGCAAGTTATCACTTATAAACGGCATCATATACGATTTAACTTTGAGATTATTATCCTTCCATTTTTGGAAGGTTTCTTTCTCCTTCAGTGTAGCCTCTTCTAGAAGGGATTAGGGCATAGGCTCTTAAAAGACATAGCCAATACATTCAGAATCTAGAATAATTATGAGATTCCGATACCAGACCTTAAAGTTAGGTTCGATAAGCCTGTGGGTATTAAGGATTTTGAGAAGAGGGTTACTCATTATTCTCCAATTAGAATAGAGATCTGCAGAAAACGGAAAATACATTAGGATGTATCACAGTGAATATATCAAACTATTCAGTTATAAACTTTAAACTAAATAGTGCTCCCACTACTTCAATCATATCTCATACTCCCTCAATGAGAAAATAGTAACCACATTACAGGTTTTTGTGGGTGATCATATTCTCATCAAACTCACAAAATCTCACCTAACAGTTATTGGTCAAGCAAGCCCAATGAGTTAGAAATTCCTTTTTGTTTGTAACTCTTTACAAAACATGATTAATCTACCTCTAGGAGAAGACACCTCATCTAACGGTTATTGGCATTTCATCCTAGTTAGGCTAGACCCAAAGCCTGTTCTTTGATTAGGAGTGGAAATAAAACCCCTCACTTAACAGTTATTGGTGGCCAAAGACCCCTAATCAAGAAACAGGTCAAGTAGACTACGACACCCCGTATAGGACCCTCACTTAACAGTTATTGGGTTACCTCATCAAAGATGACAATAACTACTGACTGCATTGGAAGGATTGAACCTAATATTTTTAATGGAGGAAGATTTTTCATTTAGGTCTCATTTTAATATACATCACTATGCATATTATTATTCAGTAATAGAATTTAGAATCTATATCATCCAATGATATTAATTTCAAACTCTCCACATTACTTATTAATCAAATCAATTAAATAAATTAACAATTAATTTATTGGAGAGAGGTTTTTAATTGATACAATATCAATTTATTGATTCTATGTTCATATGTTTACTCTTACTAGAATTCTATTAATTCTTAATAGAATTAAAATTAATTCAAATTAATTCAAATCACTATTTAATTTTAAGTTTAATTCAGAGTATTATTTTTCTGTTCAATTGAAACAATTTCAACCTCGAAATCTTAATTTCAACAAATTGAATTTTTCGGCAACAGAAAATTTACTATTTAAAATAGTGCTTGTATAAGTTGTGGTTATAGGAATATCTTGATATTTTGTAATAGTATATGAATGAAAAAAAACAAAAATAAAAAAATTATTTACTTTTTTTTTTAAGAAAAACACAGAACGAATCGATCCTCCCTTCTCAGGGTATCGATCCGATCTTACGAAAGAAATCGATGTACGTCTCATGTAGACACAGATCATTCCTCTCTGGCCAAAGATCGATACATGGCTATCCAGATTTCAAGTATTGATCCGTTTCACTAAGGGGATCGATCTAATCGACCCTCCAACAGTAAGTATTGATTCTTTCTCCAATGAGATCGATACTTTATGAAACAAAATAGTTCATAGCTTTCGAGTATCGATCTGTTTCATTGAGGAGGTCAAACCAATCGACCCGTTCAACAGCAAGTATCAATCCTTTCTCCAAAGAGACTAATACCTCCTGAAACAAAATGCTCCAAAACGATACAGAGCCATCTTATATCGATCTGTTTACTTAAGGTATCAACACTCGACCCTTTTTAGCCATTTGGTATCGATCTATTTCACAAAGGGATCGATACTGACATTAATACAGACCAATTCGAGGCCATTTTTAACATTTCTAAAGTTTCTAAAACTTGTTTAAATTGTCTTAAAAATAAATTCATTCAAGTCTCTAAACATGATAACACTTATTAATCATATTACTATAATCTATTATCATGTTTTTCACAAAAACTTAATCATCAAAACATCCTTATTTGATCATATCAAATATAACCACATCCACACTTTTCAAATACATCAAATATATTCAAAGCCATAACATACATATGAACACAAATCAACATCCCATCATGTTTCCCTAAACATACACACATACACATCGACCAAATGCTCTAATACCACTTGAAGGGAAACAGGCCAAAAACTCATATTTGTTTCGCGTTTGCAGTGTGTGTATGTGTATGTTTTGGGTATTTAAAATAATTTCAAATATAAATGTAAATGCAAAGTTCAAGAACTTACTTCTTTCCTTCACAAACCAGAATAGCAAGTGAACTCTTTCGCTTGCCTCCATGAGTCCACGCACGTTGGTGTTGGTGACGGTGGTTCCGGCTTCGTTATGGGATTGATTTTAACTTCACCAAGCCAAATTGTAGCTTTCTCTCTCTAGCTTTCTTCTTCTCTCACTTATGGTTTTTTGGTTCATAACCAAAGACTCACATTTTCCTTCTCTAAGGTTGGTACTCACTAAACTTTTCAAAAAGAATGGAGAAGAAGAAGCTTTCGATTCTCTTGGCTTGCGAGAGAAGGTGTGCGTTGCATCCAATGCATGTTATATATATATATATATATATATATACACTCAACACTTGAGTATTTTCCTGCACTACCGTCTTTTGCCTATACCTTGCCTACCCACTTGTCTCTCATTTCATTAATTAAATAAAGGCAACGTGACAATGCTTGATTGATTTAGCTAAGAGAGAGAATGTGTGTGTAATATACATATATCCTTATATATGTATATATATACACTCATACACATACAAATATTTTATACACATATATATTACTTTAATATATATATTTATATATATAATACAATATTATATATACATTACAATGTATAAGATATTATTATTATATTATTATTATTTTAATCATTATTAAAGCATTATAGCAATATATAACAACATAATATCCATAAATCATATTTACGATATCCTATAATTAAACTGAAACATTTCCTACGCTTACGAGTGCTAGCTCGTCCTTGCCGGAAAATATATTCTTTATAATAAAGAATCAAATTGCTACTTGATCAAGTATCAGAATAACATCTTTAACAAATTAATGATTATTGTATAGTAGCAAATGCCATCATCATCAAGTAACTAACTGTGTGTGACCCCTGGGTTAACTGTGAACTAGACATAGGTGGATACGAATTCCTTCGTATCACTTCGGTACAGCTCTTTGTAACCAAAGTTCCCAATGATCATGACAGACCTCTAGTAAGACGTCATGATCCCCAGACACTAATGAATCCATATAGTCGTACATACATGTAGTAAAGTCTCTTTGCTGCCGACTCCCAATCAAGTGAGGGTCATGGTATCTTCAAACTCCTAACTTAATTATAGGATCTAAACCTTAATCATATACAAGATTCATATATCCGCGAAACACCTTTCTGGATATACTTGCTTTGGCCAAAGACTTTATTCCCGCATATGATAGTTCCACCTAGAATCTCAAACTTTAACATTTGAGCCAGCAGATTTCATCTTAGCTATCACTTGTCTTCATACACCTAAACACATTGCCAGCAAGTTTCTTTCACCAAGCGTGGCTAGCCCGGTGCGATATATGCAAGTGAATGATACACCTCAGTACAGAAGGTAGACATGATACCTCAGGTCAAAGGACTGGTGGTACACTAGTACGGTTGTGTAACGTATCATTGATTGTGGATATTCACCCATGTGATTCGTAACGTTTGGTCATGTTCAGAAACACGTTCTTCAATGTATTACCAATGTTTATGCTCTTGAGACACGAGACTCGTCTCTCAACTATTAGCATCCAATACCAATCCTTAGTAGCATTAAACATACCAGTCATGCAATGTTATAGTCCCATATGACATCATTTTAATACATTACGGAATCTCATTCTGCATTTTATATATATAATATATATTAGAAACTATACATTCAAAATGATATAAACATCATTTTATTAATTGTAAATTGTTTTACAATTAATTACATAATTATATATACATCAAGATAATATCTCTGAACCATATGACGCGATTGGTTCTAGGGCATATCTCCAACACCTATTCCCTCTTTTGTGCACGTACACTATGTCACAAAGTTTACATCTTACTTTACCAAGCTCAATGTCTTTTTTTTTCAAAATCTTGTCATATTTCAGACCTAGATTGTCTACTCTGGCTACTACCAACTGTTATAACTTCTGTTGGATTTGTTATACTATGAGGTTATTCTTCTAAAACATTTAGGTATTGTTTGAATGAGGGTATTGATTCATCTATGTAATAAGAAAATCCATGCAACCTTTGTAATGAATGATGTGCCATTTTGGTTTAATTGTTTAACTATTAATTTCAATTAAATTTGTATATTATCTATTCTAACTTTCTAATGCAAAAATTAAATCCAATTCTAACTTGCTAATACAAAAATAATTAAATTCAATAACTAACAAAATTTAAATATGAATAATTCTAATTAAAATAAAGTAAAATAAATAACAATAAAAATAATTAACAACAAAAATAAATTAATAACTAACAAAATTTAGTAATTAATAACTAAAATTTTACAATTAATTAAATAGTGGTAAAAATTTAAAAATTAATAACAAAAATAAATGTCAACTAAAATTTTAAATTTAATAAATAAATTCAATAAGAAATTAAATACTAAAAAATTAAATTAATAAATAATACAATTTAGCAATTAACGACAAAAATTTTATAATTAATTAAATACTAACTCTAATTTTTATATTAATAACAAAATTAAATTATTAATCTCAATAATTTTAAAATTATTAACTAAAGTATGTATTAATAAAAATAACTAAATTATATTCTATGTTCTATATAAAATTTTACAATTAATGAAATAATGACAAAAATTTTAAAATTAAATACCAACTAAAATTTTTAATTTATTAATTAAACTAAATACTAATTAAAATAGCTAAATTAAATCCAATTTTAACTTACTAATAAAAAAAATTAAATTTAATTCTAACTTTTTATTACTTACTAAAATTTTAAAGTTAAATATGAAATTAAATATACTAATACAATTATTAACTTCAGACTGTCAAAATTTCTAGTATTTGCAATTTGTTTCAATTAAAATTAATTTCTTTCGAAGAAAATTAAGTTGAGATGATGAAAATTAAATTGAAAGAAATTAAGTTGAGAGAGATTGAGTAAGGGAAAGAAGTAATTTAGAGTGAAAATGAATGATTATTTATAGATGAAATGGAAAACAAAACAATTATAGTGTTACAATTTCCTTTTCCATGCAACGGTCAGTCAGCTAAATGCCCAAATCCAATTTCCATGCAATGCAATGGCTAATCCAAATTCTAATTTAAAATTCTTGTGCAACCTACAGATTTCCAAAATCTTAATTCAAAATTATGGATTCGTTGTGCAGCCTGCAAGAATCCCTAGAAAATTGCAAGGATTCTCTACTACTGCTATTTTTTTTTGAACCACTAGGCCAGTCCAGCCCAGTTCAACCTGTAAACCCTGTTTTGTGAATATAGAGACTAAAAAGAAGGTTTTTCAAAATTTTAAATTATTTTTAAAATTTTTAAAAAGAATAGGGGGTCTTAACGAAATTTTTTGTATCAAAATAAAAGAATTTACTATTCTTTTCAATTTGTATTTGGCTTTCATTCTTCTCCTTTCTCATAAACTTATTTTCTCCATTTTTCTCTCAATTCTTTATTAAATCACTTCAAATTTGACTGATTTTCTTTCAAGTTACCATTGCCAAATGATTTCTCGTCTTCTGCTATTTAATTTAATACCAATTTTGGACTAAAAAAGGCAAAGAGAAGTAAGAAAGAAAACTAAGGTTGAAGTCAATTTGATGGATTATTCAAATCTAAGGATTCAAGCAAATTTATGGAGTTTTCTTGAGTTTGGGTAAATATTCAACCCATTTTTAAGTTTTAGAATTTATTTTGGTGTAAATTTTGAGATGGATTTGACTGTGCATGGGTTAAGTTTTTGATTTATGATATTGTGTTAAATTGAGCTTTAGAATATGAATAAATGTCTTGAATGTTTAAACTAGGTTTAAAAGTTTGAGTTAGTACGTAATAGATTAAGTTCGGAATGGGTTTGGAAAAGAAATGAAATAATTCGGACAGTTTGAATCTTTTGATGTTTATCCTCATTTTTTGAAAAATATAACCACTTTTAGGAAAACTTTATTAGAGACAAAATTGTTCTACACTGAAAACCCTTTTAAACAAGTATTTATAATACAAAATCCGAGCTTATTTGCTTTACCAAAGATCCCCCGAAACATTCTAATTTCATTCTAGAATACCTTTGATCCGAGCTCATTATAATCGACCCGAGCTCAATATTCGAACAGAACACAATGCTCTTGACCCAAGTTGAATTGTGTGTTAAACTTTCAGAGGTTATAACTTTGGATTCAGAAAGAGTTAGGGGACGTACAAAATATCAATAGAAAGCTCTTTCCGAGCTCTATAACATGATTTCTTGAGTTGTGCTCAATGTTTCCAATCCAAACACAATACTCCTGACTCGAGCCTGAATTGTTTCAAAATTCTAGATATCATAACTTTGGATTCAAAAAGAGTTAGGAGACATACAAGATATCAATGAAAAGCTCTTTTTGAGCTCTATAATGTGATTAGTAAGCCTGACTCGATTAAGGTTATTTTTTTGGTTAAAAAGTCAAAATACAATTCATAAGTATATATGTAACTAATGCCTATCATGCATAAATATATCAATTAAGGGTTGTACAAGTGTGAGTGAAATTGAATATTAATAATATTCAACATATATTATTTAGGCACTGAGAACTAGGGAGACAAACATAGTTGATACGAGGATAAGTAGTGGAAGTAATTACCCTCTCATTATTGTGAGTAAATTTGTATATACATGAATATTATATTGATATATGAGTGTTATACATATATGTATTACCTGTGTGTTAAACAAGCAGTTTTATTGTTAAAAGGAATTTGAACTAAAACTGTTTTATGTGAAGTGTATGATATTAGGTTGATTTAATTACTTGGTCTACTATTTAATGTTATTTTATATACATATTGAAATGGTCGGGAAGATCAAAATTTGATTAAATATTTTAAAATCATTGACTGTGAATGATTTTGTTTCAATGTATGTATATTAGTGATGTGGCCAGTAAGGCCAAATATTGATTCAATGCCAGTGGGCCTGATGTATAGACAGTAGACTTATTATTTGACTGCATATACTAGGAAGTAGCCTATGAATGGACCTATTGAGAGGCCGTATAGGTGAGTGGAGCTGCAGTAGGGTTGGTATAAAGGAAAATGTTTATGACAAGCTTACTGTGTGCCGAACACGTGGATGCGCAGTTATATAGATACCCAATGGAAAGTCCTAGTGGCTTGATAGAATTATCCTAAATTTGACGAATATGACGAAGACAATCGCTCATATCACCAAGTGACTACTCGGGGCCAACATCAGTGAGATGGGTTGTGTTTTTGAAACTTTTTGCAGACTAATGAATTATTTTCTCATTATTTGATTTTGTGAAAATGTATATATTTATTTTCGAGCATAATGTAAATGAAATCTCAATGTCATAATTTGAAAATGCAAGAACCTACAATGTTTTGGGTAGGTTTTCCTTTTTGACTCACCTATGCACTTAGGTCCACTGGATATATTTATTTACTTAGGTTTTTTGTTTGAGAATTATAAAGATATTGTAAACTAAACGTTTATGTAAGAGTTTTTTATTTTGTTCAACTCATATAAAAATAATTTTCATATTGTTACTGTATTATTCAATATTTGTTGTGGATAAATTGATCATGGAGATCAATTCTATGATGATGATCCCATAAATGGGAATTATATTTTATAAACTATTTTTAGAATTTTATGAGTTACAGGAAATCCTTTCAGGCTTTTTTGATATATTATAGATATGGAGGGTATATTAGGAGAGTCTCTGGCGATTGTCACCGGTGAACACCAGGGTCGGGGCCTGACAATTTTAGCGGTATCAGAGTACTTGGTTTTGAAAAGGTGCTTTCAAATGTTTTGAAAACAGTTTGATATTTTCTTTAAAATTGGTTGAACATAGTTTGAAAATAAATTCTTTTAAAATTATTTAGTTAACATTAAGTGAGTCAAGTTATAGATAAGCATATGCTGTTGTGAAGCATATATGATTGAATTTCATTTCATTTTGTAGAATATGCCTCCACGTATGGGAAAAGGAAGGGGTAACCCCCGTAGGATACCGATACCTGAAGAAGAACCGACAGATTCCTCACATGTACCCCAGTTTTCTCAACCAAAACAAATAGCTTCATTTTCACAGTCTGGGATAGAAATGCCAACTAATATGTTATCGGAGATATAGACAGCTTTTATAGCATATTGGAATGCCTAGAACCAAACTCTAGCTTAGCCTGAGCAAGTTCCTTTAGGTCACCCTCCCAATGAACCCCCAATGCTAGCTGTTTATGAATTCCATTATCAAATTCTTTGATCAACACAAAATTATTGTAATTTTTTTGTTGTAAGAGAGAAAGCTCTGTTATAAGGTTTAAGTGACATCGGATTAAGTCACTTAACTTGTAAGGTTTGATTCGCACTTATAAATTTTATTTTTGTAGTAAAAACTTGATTGTCACCTAGAAGTTAATAGGCAATCTTTAAGACTAAAAGACCAGAATTAATGAAATCTCAATCACGGTTGGCATGGAGGAGGCGTGGATGTAGGCCTGAGTTGTCAAACATGTAAAAATATCGTGTTTGATCTCATTCTTTCTATTTCAATATATAGTATTGTGTTTATAATTATTAAGCATACTTGCTCATAGGTATAGAGTTTAATTTGTTATAGTTTACTAATTATTAATTTCATGAAGAGCATGAAAAATCGTTCTTAGTACACAATTATTCTCAAGATTCATTGACCAACTTATATAACAAGAATCATGATATAAATAAAAATTATAATTTGTCATAAATCAATTTAATAATTTATGAAAACTGAATCCTGTTTTTATGTAGGTTTGAATTATTTTCTTTTTAATCTTTTATTTTCCTCAAGATTCATTTATTGACTTACATAACAAGAATCAAGATATAAATTAAAACTATAATCTGCCATAAATCAGCTAATTAATTTATGAAAATTGAATCCTATTTTAACGTAATTTTGAATTATTTTCATTTTAGTATTTTATTTTCCTCTGGAAGTAAAGGCTTGTAAAAACTTTTGAAATATGAGTGACAATATATAAATTCTCTCAATTTGTAAATTTCATTACGAATGATACATCAACATTCTCTCTCAATTCATATAAAATTATTCACATCCATAACACAGTCTTATCTAAATCTTCATTACTTAGTTGTGGTAAGACATTTATTTTCATATACATTGAAAAATTTTAAAATATTTATTTTGAAGTCGAATGTCACTTTTTATTTTTATCTTTATTTCAATTCTCTTCAATAACTTTAATTAAAGCTTTGTTTAGCATTGAGTTATGATGATTTTTACGCCATGTATATTGTGAGATGGAAGCATAGGTGTTAAACATTAATAAAAAATGAGTGAATCCTACTAGAATTAAAAGCAAAAAGTATAGAAGAAGTACCGCAATCCTAAACAAAACCTAAAATCATTATCAATATGTTCACTTCTACAATGTAACAAGTATGATGAACAAATCAACGTATACTCTTATGTGACCTTTTAGTTTCAATGACTATTGAGTTATGATATTCCCCATCTGCCAAATTAGTTTTATGTCAGCAATGTCTACATTTCTAGTCCATCTAGATTTATTGAAAGGGTAAAATATCATCTAATAAAAGTTCCAAAATGACTATGCATTACTATTCTTACTAAAAGTGTAAATCCTATTATTTGAACATAAGGGTAAAATAGTCATTATAATAATATTCATTTTTTACACATGTATTGTTCATGATTAGTTGACACATTTAATGAAGTTTAAGTGAATTTAAGTCAGTTTAATGATATAAGTATAAAGAGTGAATTGTGTAATTTAGATTTAACATACATTAGGTTTCAGTATATTGCCCAATGTTTACGTATTCGACGATCACGCTAGTCCGTTAGCGAGAGGAGTCAAGAGACAGCCCCCTTACTAGCGGAGCCCCCATAAAGAAAATAGAAATGGTTCTATGAAATAACAAGTTTTAGCTTAAAATTTTTGAGTTTACAGAGTCGGTCGATTGATTGTTGATGGTTTCGGACCCACGAAAACATAGAATTTGTCGACCATGTGAGGGAATCGATCGTTCGAAAGAATAAAAAATGGAGAAAAATGGAATCGATCAACTAAATGTTGGAATTAGTTGACCGGATGGGGAAATCGGTCGACTGGCAGGGAGGGAAAACTCAGAATTGGTCAACTGGATCGATGAACTGGTCAAACGGCCTAAGCTATAGCATGGGTGAAAACGAAACTGGTTGATCGGTTTGGGAAAACGATCGATCAACAATGGCCATGTCGTGGGTAAACTCTGAATCGATTGACTAGACTAAGGAATCGGTTGATCGATTCAACATGAATTTAGGTATTTTTTCAAATTTTCAAAATTTTTTAAAGGTATTTTGATCTTTTTCCCCATTTTCTATATACCGTTGAACCTCAATAGTTTTCATTATTTTCACCTCTCTAAAAACTTAAATTTATCTCCTTTTCTCTCTAAAAACTTGTTCTCTCTCTCTCTCTCTCTTAGATTTCTTCAAATTTCTTCTTTTATTTTTAAAATTTTTGCTACCAATTGATTAATTATCCTCTCCTATTTGATTTGGTACCAATTTTTAACTAGAAAAGGTAAAAAGGAGTAAGGAAGAAATTTGGGTTTTGAAGAGAAATTGAGGCTTTTTTGATTAGACGACGAATCAAAATTTTTAAGGGCTTCTACAGGTTACCGGTAAACATATTAACCCGTTATAAATTTGATTTCTAGATTTTGGAACATGTAGAATTTGAGGTTTACTGTTCATTCAAAATTTTCATTGATTTCGCGTAGGAAACGTAGATTTGTGATAATTGAAAATATATAATGATAAAATATGTTGGATTATCGTTTGGAATATGTATATTTGTTTTAGATGGAAATTTGAATTTGGAATATTTACGGCTATAGAATTTTAATGTTGGAAAATCTGATAAATGGCCTCATTAGTTAAGCCTCATGATGTGATATGTGTCAACTAAGAAATTCTAAACCTGTTTTCCATAAACATTGCATTTAGTGTATTTATGTTAAATTACTTGGAATCGTAGAATTCATTATCATATGCATATGTAGTATTAGGTTCTGATAACCCATGAGAATGACCGAGTGGGTGCGAGGACCTTTAGTAAGAGTGATTACCCTCCCCTTGTTGTGAGTAAATTTATACATACATGAATATGTAAATATTATGCGTGTTATATTTATATGTACGCTTATGTTTTAAACAAGTGATTTTATTATTAAATGGAATTTGAAATGAATGTGTTTCTATGTGTTTTATATTGATATTGGTAAATGTTTATATATGGTCTGCTGTTATAAATTTATGGCAAATATACATACTGAGATGGTGGGGCAGTCTTGATTTTTTCATATGATTTGAAATCATGAATTGAAATTGGTGATGAGGCTAGTAATGCCAGATATTATTGTATGGCCAGTGAGCCAGTTTATTGACTGTATATACAAGTAGGTAGCCTATGGACGAACTTATTGAGAAGTCTCATAGGTGAGTGGAGCCGCAGTAGGACTGGTATAAGAGAGAAAGGTCATGGCAAGCCCACTATGTGCCGTGCACGTATATGCGATTATAGATACCTTATGAAAAGTCTTGGCGGCTTGATAGAGCTATCTTGGATTTGACGAATTATGAGGACAGTCACTCGTGTCACCAAGTAACTATTCGAGGCTAACATCAGTGAAACGGCAGTTAATTTTATAAAAAGCATGCTTTATAGAAAATAATTGATTTTACAAAGTATGAAAAATAGTTTTATGTTTATAAGAATGCATTGCATATAGTTTTATGTTTAAAAGACTCACTGATGGTTTTGACGTTGCCTCGGCCAAGGTAGTGATCGAGAAAGTATGACATGAAAATGAATTGTTTTAAATTGTGCATGTATATTGGTGATAAGGCCGTAAAGGTCAGATATTGTCGTATGGCCAATGGGCCAGTTTATTTACTGTATATATAGAGAAGTAGCCTATGGACAGACCTATTAAGAGGCCACATAGGTGAGTGGAGTCGTAATGGGGTTAGTATAAGAGAGAAAAGTCATGGTAAGCCCATTGTGCTCCGAACAAGTATGTGTTGTTATAGAGACCCTATGAAAACTTCTAGCGGATTAATAGAGATCTCATTGATTTGACGAATATGACAATGATAGTCACTTTATCACCAAGTGACTACTCGGGGCCAACATCAATGAGACGGGCAGTTAATTTTATAAAGAAATGCTTTATATGAAATAAATGATTTTACAATGCCTAAAAAATAGTTTTATGATTTATAAGTATTCATTGCATATGGTTTTTATGTATAAAAGGCGCACTAATGGATTCGGCGTTACCTTGACCAAGGTAGTGGTCGAGAAAGTATGGCCAGCCCGGTTTGATGATTTAAATTAAATGTAGACCTATAATCTGTTTTACAATCATTTGTTATAAATAAAAATGTATATATGTATTTTTTAACATGATATTAAATAAATCCCAATATCTGAGAATTTGAAAATACGTGTGCGTATATGTATATATGTATATACTTTATTTACTCACTGAATATAGTTGTATACTTCTCACAATTACAGCTTTGAGATTAGGAATGTTAATTCTCGCAGGGTTAATGGTAGTAGCAGAGAGCCTACAACGCTCTGAATATGTTATCTTCTTGACTCACATGTGTTATGTCCAACTGGATAATATCATTTGAATTTTTATGATGTATCTATAAACCAAATGGTTTATGTAAATGTATAATTAAGTTCAACCCAACTAAGAACGATTTTTAATATGATGATTTTATAATTATTTGATATGTGTGATGTGGATGAATTGATTATTGAGATCAATTCTTTGATGACGATCCCAAGGATAGGGATTTATGTTTATTTACTGTTTTTAGGTTTTGGTTATTAACAAGAAAGCCTTACAGACTTTCTTGATATATTCGGGGTATATTAGACTGTATCAGGAAGGTCTGTGGCAATTGTCATGGGTGGACCCAAGTTCGGGGCTTGACAACTTATTTCTTGGTTTTACAATTATAAATAGAAAACCTTAAACTGACTTAGGCATCGGATGATTTTTGCCAAGTAGCTGGCACCTCTGATCCATGTTCATACCATAGGCATCTAACTCGAAGAGAATTAGAAAATTCGAAAACTCCATACTAGCAAATTTGTTCCCGTAGAAAAATAAATCACGTTTTAATACCTGTAGGGTGAAAAGTATGTATCAACAGTTGACGCCATCTATGGAAAATAGAATAAAAAGTTGATTTGGTGTTATAAGAAGAAGAAAAAAAATATTATTGTGGTGGATCGATAGGGTGAAAATTTATTGTTATTGTACTCATGGGTGATAACTTAAATTCATGGAAGATGAATTCTTAACCCTGACGACACCTATAAGGATGAAAATAGAAAATGAGTTCTTAAATCTGATGACACCTATAGGGATGAAAATAGTACTTATGGGTGATAACTTAAATTCACAGAAGATGGGTTCTTAAACTCGAGGAGCACTCTAAAAGGGAAGCACTGAATTTTTTTTACATATAGATTGAAATATTATAGGTACATCCACCTTAAAGACACCCAAGGGGATTAAAAACGTACCCATAGACTGAGAATTATGAAGGCCATGTCTTCATTAGAAAACGCTTAAGGGTAAAATGAAAAATACCCGAGAGCATCACATTCTTTGCCGAGCCGGGAAAATGATTTTAGTGTACTCAAGGGTAGAAATGAAAATACCCGAGAGCAGAACCTTCATTGCCAAATAGGAAGAACGCTTGTATTACATTCAAGGGTAGAAAGAAAAATACTTAAGAGTAGCACATTCTCTTCGGAGCTGGCATTTATTTGGTTAAAATTTTTAATGTTGTTGCATCGGTTGTTCATTACATAATTTCGAGATGAATCAAGACTACATTTATTCATTATAAATTGTGTTCTCAGTCATTAATTAAGTACTTTCAAGGGGAACCACTTGATTAAAATTATGATTTAAGTCATTCATAGTTATTAATTAGCCCATTCTCAGCTAATAAATAAAGCAAAATTTGAGGTAATAAAAATGAATATCAAATATTTATAATAACTAGAGGATATCCATGGGAGAGGAAAAAGTATCTATGGATGAGTTTTTATTCTTTGAAGATTGGATTTTCACCCAAGGTTACCCATGAGAATTATAAATGTACCATGGGAAGGATAATTCTTTGAAGACCGGGTTTCTACTCGAAAACATCCATAAGGATTATAAACGTATCCATGGGTAGGATAATTCTTTGAAGACCGCATTTTCACCTGAGGATACCCATGGAGATTATAAACATATCCATGGGTAGGATAATTATTTGAAGACCAGGTTGTTATTGGAGAATACCTATAAGGTTTATAAATGTACCATAGATATGATAATTCTTTAAAACATTAGAGGAAAAGAAAGGTCTAAGTGCCAAAATTTCTTTCATATAAAGCCAAAAGAGATTATTCATTCATAATATTTTCTTGTAAGGAGGAAAACTTGAAAACTTTTAATAGTTTTTACTACCAAACTCAAAACTCGTTAATACTGAAAATTAGGTGACTCCTGTTGGGTCATGATATTGCCCATCAACAAGATCGGTTCCATGTTAGCACTTCTAATCAACTTATATTTATTAAAAGGGTAAAATATTACCTAATAAAAGTTTTAAGGAGACTATACATTACTATTCCTACTAAAAGACACTCTCACTAAGTCTATAAGAACCAGACTTCTATAGTTTGAAGAAGTCGTGAGACTATAAATAAAGAGTCTAAATAAAAGGAAAAAAGGGACTCTCTATGATTAGTACGCTACCAAAATAATACCAAAATTATTACTCAAGATATTAGAGGATATACTTTTTTTTATTGTATTACCGAATTATTTTTATTATTTATTTCTTGGTATTACAATAATATACAAAAAAAAAAATTTAAATTAACTTAAGTATCAGAGGATTTTCGCTAGTCAGCCAACACCTATGATCCGTGTTCATATCTCATACATCTAACTCGAGGAGGATTAGAAAACTTGAAGACTTCACACAAACAGATCTATTCTCACAAAAAAAGGAAATTACATATTTACAGAGACCGAAAAACAAATATCAACAATCACGGCTACCTTATCCATTTGGATTGTTTTGCACTTATGCATTTCATTTGCAATTTTATTTTTAATTATTGCACCAAGAATATATATGGTTGAATTTTTAAATGAAAGATGGAGTTTTAGATTACTTGTTTGCACGTTGATTAAAATTACAATAGTGTAGTCACCATTAGAAGAACCCTGAAATGGCACAAGAGAAACCAAAAAGCTGCATGTACATTAATAGAGAAGTGAATGCGTAACACCTCATAATCCACTTTCTCTACCGAAGTTTTATTGGTTGTACAATTAAAAATGCTTTGAGATATTTACAATGGTTTACCTAACTTGTTTATATGTATAGTCAAAGAATTAATTGCTTAATGCACGTATAAATATAAATATAAATGTAAATGTAAATATAATAGCTTTAAATGAATTTTCCGTGAACTTAATTAATTGGGTTGTCCTTGTAAAACGCCAAGCCAATATACCAGAATATATGTATATATTAAGGGTAAAGTTTATAGCAAAGACGAGCAAATTCAATGGCAAAAATTAAGGCGGTAGTGGCAGGAATCCTCGTGCTACATCCAAATATTAATCCACTTAGTGTCTTTTTAATTTTTATTGAATTCTTTAGTCATGTTTTGCATTAAAAGAACAAATTTACTCAATCTTAAATATAATTTAATTCAAGTATTTATTTTTTAATTTAATATGAAAAAGATAATAATTATATCTAAATAAATTAAGTTAAATTCTTTAATTAAATTAAATACAACTGTCTAAATATATTAATTTAATTATAATTTAAAACGTATTCTAATAAAATTTATTTATTTTTTGATATATAAAATTAATTTAATTATCTATAAGAGTGTAATATATAAAAATATTATTCTCCTCTATTTGTAACATTTTAAAAAAAAAAGTTTGATAACAAAGTGGGAGAATTAGCTAGTTTCAAGTAGATGCCTCGTGTATATATATAGATTACATCAAAGCATAGAGTTTCACAAGATTCATCAGAGAAAATTAAATTACTAAATAACCACCATAAGTTGAGAAATGTCAGATATGGAATTTCGGGACTGCAGCTTTCATTTCCAGAAAGAATTAATCAGACATGTACAAGCCAAGCACAAGAGTACATACACAAAGCTATGGAATGCGGGAACATGCTCAAATATTATAGCAGTAATTTTAAAAATGAAACTCATAGATATATTATTATATACAGAGAGAGATCAACAGATAACTGCATGCATTAATATTAATTACAATATTCGGAGTCCTGATCAGTCCTTCACTCATATAATTAATTAGTTTTATAGGAATAGGACCTTGAAATTCTCGCCTAATTATTATTTATCATCAACGAAAGAACTCCCCTAATAAAAAACTTAAATTATGCGCGAACAAAATCTTCTTTTATATATATAGCTAGCTTT
This sequence comes from Cedrela odorata, assembly GCA_035584115.1. Lineage (NCBI taxonomy): Eukaryota > Viridiplantae > Streptophyta > Magnoliopsida > Sapindales > Meliaceae > Cedrela > Cedrela odorata. The sequence goes on along the minus strand of JAXCLQ010042684.1, from coordinate 31,008 downwards.
ATAAATATTGTATATTGATAATTAAATTAACAATCACCGCAGCCTCTCCCAATTAATTGTGGCATCGGAGTGTGGCGTTTGTTTGCCCCGGATCCTGGGTAATCGTTTAGCTCCGCAGCCATCCTCCCAACATCAATCATTTCAACTACAGAACTTACCTACATATAAATGAACTTAAATAATATTAACATATGTAATTAAGTCTTATCGTATAAGAAATCAATAAATTAAAGTACGTACCTGCACGTTACTGCTTTCTGAAAGTTGATGAACTTGAGGTCCTCCATACATCAAGCTTCCTGCATGTATATATATATATATGGTTACTACCTCAATCAGCTGTGTATATATATGTAGGATAACAAAACCTGATAGATGATCGAAGAAGAAGAAGAAGAAGAAGAAGTTTGAATTCGAGTTTCATGCACGGAGATGAAATTACTTGTAACTGGGACAGCATTCAAGAAGATAATAAGCTGATAAAACACCAATAAAATTGATGTTAACACAGCCAGTCGTGGACGCAAGGGAGCTGCCATTGATTTCACCAGCTGCTAAATTATACAATCAATTCTGTGAGTTTATGCTATATAGGCTACAATTTGTTTTGATAAAGTAGTCAATTTATACATTGACAAACATCGTAGATTACTGATTTTTCTGGATGTTTATGATTGATGTTGGGAAACTGTATATATTTTCCAAAGTCAAAAAGCAGATAACACCACAATTTGTTGTTGTGGGCATTTTCAATGTTGGCAAAAGGCTGTGTGTCCATCCAATATCTCTCTGCAATTATGTGAACCATAGATGTCAAATGTATATTTTCAATAATCAATTAATTAAATGTTCTAATGAATAATGAGGTTTCTTAAGTGGGGAGGGACATTGATATGATAAAAATTATTTAAGCTGGCAAACATGACAAATAAAGATGGAGCACACTATGTAAGTGGAGGGATGATATCATATCAATGGCGTTTGTCTAGTGGTAGGGGCTACATCAATTTGAGGTCCATCTGCACTAATTTATAAATTTAGTCAAGGTTTCCGGTTGACAATATCATGTAATTAACTACAGTATATTTAATGTAATGTTATATTTATTTATTTATTAATATTTATATTAAACATTTAAAATTTTATGTTTTATGTTTTAAATTTTTTAATATTTATATTATTTATTTTAATTTTGTATTACAAATTTTGACTTTTTAATAAGATGGTCCAAATTTTATATTATCAAAAAATATATATATATATATAATAATACATTCAATATATTGTAGTCAAGTCTAATTATCATCAATTAAAATTTTAATTAATAAAATATTTAGTTGCTAGATAGGCTATCATATTAGTGAATAAAAACTATTAAAAATGCATACTATCTATGCAAACTCATCGATACAAATTAATGTAATGTAATATAATTAGATGTAAATTAATTTGATGCAATATAATTAGATGAATATATATTATTGTCATATTAATTATTTTTATTTATCATCTTTTTTTTTCATATTTATTCATTCATTAAATTTGTACAAATATTTTGTATTTTTACTACTGTCATTTATATATATATATATATGATATATGAGTCTACTCCAGTTCAACTTTAAAATTTTAAAGATATGTCTTTTAGTAAATGGTAATTATTAATGACACTTGTCAACAAAATGTTACGGCAAATACTTAAATAATGTGACTCCAAATGTAATTTAGTGGCATCCTATTCTTACCTAAAATATGAAGTGAAGACCAACATTATGTGGCTACTAAATAAAAATTGTGTTTAAATTATAATTTTGAAATTATATTTGTTACAAAATAAAATTATTAATTAAGCTGTGGTAAAATCATCGGTTATAAAGTTAAGCTTTTTGGGTTGGATTTGTCTAATAGTACTACCAATACCATATCAATAAATTAATAGGTTTTGAATTGATAAGATTACCATTCCAATATATCTAATGTGCCAATGCTACTTCATGTATATTACGACAGCTGCTGCTTTATGTATAAGAATCGTAAATGTTTACTCTTAATCAATTAAAAGAAAACTAATATATGTCGACAATACACTAAATTTATGATTTAGCTGACCAACTTTACAAAGCTATCAATGGCAGCGGCATGAGCCCAAAAGCATTCATACATGTACGTGTAGCAGCGTGAATGGTGGAAATATTTTATTATTATTATTATTATTGTTATTATTTATTTTTAAATGTTAAAAGAGAAGCCATTAATGCGTAGAAATCACTTTTTCAAAATTTTCATCTTATTATTGTTAGGATTAGAGTTGTAATTTGTGTCTTTAAAATATTTATTGTAATAATATATATTTTTAATTTTATAAAATCTATTTACTTAAAATATTGAGCACACATATATTATATAAGTCTTTATTTATAAAGTATGTAATTTATGTATTAGGAATGAGATGTTAATACAAAAATGAATTGTAAGTTTTTTATAAATAAAAAATTATTTACAATCAATTATAAAATGAGTATTTTATAATGTAAAATTGTATTTTTCTATTTCTATAAGTGAATAATTTATCTTGATAATTTAAGTAGAGATTTCAAATAGAAAAACTGGTTTGTATTTACTATACATTGCACTTAACTATTGTGAAATAAGATCTCATTAAATAAATGTCATTGATTTTAATTCATACAAGCTTTAATAAGTTTTATTGATTTTGATCTTGAGTAAGTAATGAACTTGCATTCATAAGTTATGTTTTTTTAAGTGATTATAGAGGGAGACTTATCACATAGTCAAAATCTCAATAACTTGAAGATATAATTTCATAAATTGTGTAAACATATATTTGTAAGATGAAATTTATACAAGTCATGCTTACTCGAGTTGTTTTTAGTACTTGATTATTTAAATATGTGGTATTAGTAAGTCCAATAAATTGCTTATAGAATAATAAAATTTATTTTTGAATTTATTTACAAATATAAATATATTGAAAATTATCATTAGAACAATTCAATGATTTAGGTTAAATATGTAATTAAATAGGTATAATATTTACAATAGATATGACTTAACTTAGTAGGAATAAAGGATCGATTATGTAGATATTATTGATCGATCACCAAGCCCAAATTTAATTTAAAAGAGCGCTTTTATTATACATACACGGTTTGGCTAGAGCGGAACCTTGGGCTTTTAGTGAAATAGTCTTATTTTAACTTAAAAGATCAGATAATCATAAAATAATTGGGTTTAAGACTTCTAGTTTGGAGCTAGCAAGCTTAAAGGTTTGGAGTCCTTTTGCTAGCTAAAGCGCAACTTATGTCATAAGGTTAATTGGGTAATCTACAAAAGAATGTTGAAAGAGAAAAGTGATGATTGTGCATATCACAGAAAAAAAATATTGCTTTTTATTAAAAGGACATTCTGGTTCACACATTAACCGAGGAACATGCCCATACGTAAGAGTGGAAATTGAGAATAACAAAGAAGATTTTGGCGTTTTTCATTAATGAGACTGAGGTACTTTTCTATTTCCTATACATATAAAAAACACAAGAAAATCCTATTTTTGCTGCATACTATATTTTATATTAACAATTATTTAATAAATTTAAAGGAACTTCACTTATTAATATATATATATATATATGTGGTAAGTGATTGGTAGAAAAAAACTGTAAGATTATTGGGAGAATTTTTTCAATTCAATTCAATGTTCACAACCTTTTTAATGTTATTGTCATTATTATTTATCAATTCAATATTCATAACCTTTTTTAATGTTATTTTTGTTGTTGCTTTTATGTAAGAAATCAAACACATGCATACTCATTAGACAACTAGTAAGGTAGGTTAATACTTTATAACCTCAAATTTTGTGAGTTCTTTATAAAAATTATTAACTAAAATTGAAATTTTAATTAGACAACTCAAGAAGGGATGAATGGAGTATTTGAAAAGTTAGCCAATATATGTGTAATCCAAATTCGATAATATGTAATTTAAAAAATTCAATAAACAATTGTAATACATCAATAAGTAATTGATATCATATGTAACTCTAAGTATGTAAGCATATATGTACAATCATTACAAATACACCTATAAAATAAAGAGATTGAGAGAGAGAGAGAGAGAGATTAAACATGATATTCTTACGTATCATCAAACTTAGGTCTACACTTATGCTTCTAAGCCAATCGTGCTTTAGGATGTGGAACCCAAACCAAATTTAAAATTTACAGGGTATAATAGTAAATGGATGATTGGTGTGTTAATTTAGGCGTAAAGTAAATAAAAATAGGATCAAGGGTATATTGGTAATTGTGTGTAGTTATTGCAGTAATGTCGAAATTGATGATGGTTAATACTAGATGAAAGCTTGTAATGTCTAGATTATAATGCTATAAATGGCACTTAAATTGGATAAGTATTGAGAGAGTTATGGCTCTTTACGTTAAACGTGTAAAAAAATGGGCGTAATTTCTAAAGTATCTTACCTGTAAAAGCATAGTTTTCTGTACGCTTTAAGAGCGAAAGGAAGTTCATGATGTGTAGAGTCCAACGCCGAAAATGACACTCAATTTGGGTAAGAAATGATGAAGTTATGACGTTATTTGTAAAAATCTCACAAATGAATCAAGAGGGTGAAAAATGAAGCCTACTATGATGACGGATAGCGAAACGTACGTCGGGGCATGGAACGGGATGAGAAATAACAAATTTTGCCCTGAAATAATAATTTATGCAAAATGATAATTTTGCCATTAATAGCTATGAATAGATTTGTAGGGCGCATTTTCATTTTGGAAAAAAGAAAAGAAAGAGAGATAAGAGAGAAGGAAGAAAAGAGAGTTAGAGAGAGAAAATAGTTTTGGCTATAACTTTGCACACACATATCGGATTGATGCACCGTTTATGCCATTGGACTCGTGTTAACAAGAAAAATCAGATTTCAGTCTTAGATTGACAGAAAAGTTGTTGGAACAGTGCTTGAATAGTGTCCAAAGTTCTACTATAACTTGTCAAAAAAAATTTATTTTTTCGCAATTTAACATAAAAAATTAGAATTTTCACCTCGTAAAAGCTGGATAAGCTCTTGGTGAGTATTTTCTCACTTAAAAATCTAATTTTTCATGAATTTAAGAGGATAGATTGGATAGGGTTTACAATTGGTTAAATTTTGGTGGTTTTTGGTTTGAAAGTTATGTTTTGAATGATGTGATGTATAGATTGTAGTAAGAATTGTTGAAATGATTGGTTGTAATATTGGATATTGTTAATTTGAAATTTTGGAAAAAAAAATGGTTTAGAACACTTGGTACGCCAAATGTTTAATAAAATGCCTAAGTAGTCATAAGTATTAACATATATTGAAATCAATGATTAGGTATGTTGCTATGAATAATGCAATGTATGATGTGATGAATGAATTATGAAATTGTCTAAATTCAAGGTAGACATGTTAGTCATATACCAAATATTTGATAAAATGTCTAAATGACATGTTCGTTGATGAATTAATAATGTATGACACGTGTGAGCGGATATGAGTTGTAAACTTTGTGTAATGATGATAGTTGACGCGTGAGGGTCCATGATGATGATGGGTCCTCTCAATGTGACGATCCAATATCAGCCATGCTTGATGCCTATTCTTGCAGGCTATGGCCTTAGATAGAATAATGTGTTAAGTACCTATTCTTGCAGGCTACGGTCTTAAAGAGAATAGGGATATGAGTGCCTATTCTTGCAGGCGATGGTAGAGAGAATAAGAGTTTTTAAGGACCAAATATCGGTCAACTTTAATACCTATTTGTGAGAGTGATGGCCCAACAGTCGATGAGAGTATCAGAGTCTTATTCTTGCGGGTTATGACCTTAGAGAGAATGGGGTAATGAAGAACTATTTGTGAAGAAGATAGTCTAACAGTTGAGAACCAAGATTGTGTGCTATGTTATATGGCGTTGTACTGTGATTAGATAGCTGATATATATTTTAGTTACATTATTGATGTATTTTGGAGTGTAGGTCAAGAGACCTACTCACTGGGCTTATTAGCTCACTACTCTATAGTTTCTAGTTTTGCAGGTCTATCCCAGCTACCAGACTCTTTCACAGCATCACACAGTAGCTTGTGGTATATTTAGATTCTTTGCAAAATTGTTGCATTTTGCATACCCATTATATATTGTCATTATTTTGGGCATGGGGTATTTTTGTTTTTGATGTATAATCATGGAGTGATTATACATTATGATGTACTTATCATTTTTTTTAGATTGTTAACATACTATATATATATATATATATAATTATCTCACTTTCTTTTGTTTTCAAACATTATATGAATGTTAGACTATGTTTAGCAAGGTTATTTCTTTTCTATTCAATTTGTACAATCTATTCGAAATAAAATATTTTATACTTGAAATATGTCATTATTCTTGAGATTGTGAAGCCACAGATGGGTAATGCATTGCATGGTTGTTGAGATGCTCTCGACATACGAGGATTGAACCTTATTGTCAAAATGACAGAATTACTAAATGATATGACATGAACTGGTTGAGCATGTAATAGCCTAACCATCTCGCAGTGTCTCTCGTATGTAGGGCCTACCTTTAAGAGAGGCGGTCGTGACATAGGATACCACTAATTACAATTTTTTATCTTTAAAAATCTCTAATTGATTTTCAAGTATCAATTAAACTTTCACCAGTTAAGCTCAAACCTTTTAACCAAGTGACTTGAATGAGTGTTATTTACTAGTTTAGTTAAGTGTGGATATCAGGCTTAATTAGGAAACTTCATTAACAATTCTACCACTCAAATGAAAGACAAATTATTGGAAAACAGGAGTTTTAATTAAGAAAGACCTTTTCCTATTTAGGAAGATTTATTCATTTTAGAGTTTAGGAAACAAAAATACTTTTTGAACAAAATTTAGGGTTTTATTATATGTATATATTATTTTCAACTGTGTTATACCTTTGAAGAAGTTTTGGAGAGACCATTTGTAACGCTTGTAATTTTGAAAATTTGTAACTGTAGTATTTACAAAATTTAGGAAATTTAATCGAATAATTTTATGTTATTTGGTTAATAAAAATTTCATGTAATTTAGAATTTTTGGGTGAATAATCGAATTTTGAGCTCAAAATAATCTTATTTGTTTAGGCTCAAATTTAATTTCATAAAATTGGGTTATAATTAGATTTTGTATTAAGGATATAGTATTTGAATTATTTTGGTTTTTAATTGGGACTAAAACAAAAAATTTTCAAAGTTATGAATTATTTTCAAAATTTTCAAAAGAATAAGGATCTAATAGAAAATTTACTTATCAAAATAAAACAATTTGGTCATTCATTTGTTCATTCTAGTATCCATTCTTCTTTATTTCCATTAATCCATTTCTTCCTTTCTCTCTCAATTTTCGGCTAAACGAATTCCAATTTGGCCAATTTTCTTTCAAATTCCAATTACTACTAAGCTTTATAACTAATTAAATGCTTGATTTTTAGATTTTAGGTATGAATTTAAATTGAGTTACTATTTATCTGAGAAAATTACACTTAATTTTGAGTAAGAAATATTAGATTGTGTTGAATTAGAGTAAGAAATGTAGTATTAGATTGATTTTATATTGATTGAAGTGTTAATTGAAAGGAATTTGGGTATTTTTCTCTCGGTGCTAAGTGATTTTTTAATATACTATAGTACATTCGATCTGAATAGTAACTATTTGGTACAGTACCTTCAATCTAAATAGTAACTATTTGCTACAATACCTTTGATCTAAACAGTGACTGCTTGCTTAGAAGGAAATGTGAAAATTTGGGGTAGACAGAAACGTGAATTAGAATAAGTTAGTCATGAGATTTCATTATTGAAAATAGAGTAAATGACTTTAGTTAGTTAAACTTGGTTATATGTGTAAAACTAAGGAATTTTAGACACAAACTCCACGAATGTTGCATTTTATGACTCTAGTCATTAGTTAATGTTTATTCTAACTTGGCTAGGTTTCGAGTCAAAAGAAGAACTTACAAGCTATTTAGAATTCTGTTTAATGTGCTATGCTATTTTTTTTTTATGTTCAAAATGAAAAGAATGTCCGCTTTAAGTAGAATATGTGATCACATTCTAGATTCGGGTCACCGTGGGTATGGTGACACTAACTGACTAAGCTATTCTAAAAATGTCTCTATACTATGAATTGGTTTTTGTGTAATTGAAAAGTTTGAAAATATATTGATCTATTCGAATATTTACATTCTCTACCGCATCGACATGTGTAAACTTGCATGATTTACTTACTGAGATTATATCTTATTGTTTATTTTAAAAATTTTATTTTTCAGAGAATAGTACGTAGAAGTGACAAAGAGTGCGTGCAAGGTTAGTTAGGTCTAAATGAAAATTTTGGTTATATGTGTAATTAATAGAGTAATTAAAAGATTAAGAACTAGTTATATAGATAACTCTTTGTATGTGTAAGAAATTTTTAAAAATTGTAGACATTTAAGAATCATGTAATACTAATGTAGTATTGTTCATGAATTTTGTAATATTAAGGCTAAGTCCTTATGTATGAAATTATGTACAGAGGGTGTGATAAATGATGTAACATTGAGTGAACATTTGGATTGTTGATGTAAATACTTTATGGGCAAATGATGTAGCATTATGTAATTATAATTGATTAAGTATGAGAATAGGGTATTACAAGAGTGGTATCAAAGCAAAGGTTTGAGATTCTATAGACTCTAAGTGATGAAATAGTGATTTGAGGTTTATAAATATTAGGAATGACTGAAAAATTTGAGTATATAGACATTAAGATTAATAGGTTACAATGGTTTGAAATTTAGAGAATCGATGAGAAAATATAATTATGACAATGAGGAACAGAAAGGGAAGTATCAATACATATAAAGAAAGTATCGATACATGTGATGGAGTATTGATGAATGTAAAGAAAGTATTGATACAGGTGAAAAATAGTATCAACACCTGTAAAGAAAGGATCGATACTTTGTATGTTAGAAAGTTCAAAATTTATTTACGAATTCATTCAAATTGATACCTTAAGAAGAATGGATCGATACATGAAGGTAAATATATCGATACTTAGTGTTAAAAGAATTTTCAAAATCAAATTTTAATGAACGGATCGATACCAGGGCTTAAAAGTGTCGATACATTACAAATCAGAGTCTATGTTAGAATTCTGTAGACTTTGGGTTAGTTTTTTTTTAAAAAGGAAGAGCTAAGAAAACTTTTTAGTTAGTGCAGTTTTTAACTTCAGTATATTTGTGATAATTTCATAGAATTTATTTTTTTTGGTTTTAGGCTGTAGATATGGTAAGGACAAAGTATGATTGATGGACTAGTATAAATAGAAGTGAAAATGATACGATTGGTGGAGCTCTCATAAAGGACTTGATAAATTTGTACATTACTAGAAAGAGAGCGAAACTAGCAATAACTATTCTCCGTTATTCCCATATCGATCCGAGTCCAAGGACGACCAAAAAAGTGAAAAAGAAATCCTAATAAAAATGCGGGTGTATAAAAATGGTATGAATTGTAATAAATTAGTAGTAAGACGTTTATATTGGAAGAAGAGATATTAAAATACCTATAACACGGATAGGTGTTAGGTGAAGATATTAAGGGAAACTTTTCCCAAGGAGACTAGTTTAAGTGAAAAAAATAGCAACGAAGGATCGAGAAGATTAGATCCTTAACCAAATCACATGAGTAAAATCTTTCAACCCAATATTGTTAAAGTTAAAAATGGCGAAATGGAAAAAGTTAAAGTTAAAAATTTGGAATTTGGAACCTAAGATTATTAATGTAATGAAATATAGTTTTATTATGTATAAGTGTAATTTGATTGCTATTTTATTTAAATTGGTGTTAATGTTTACATCAAGTTAGAAAAGTTTATGAAGTAAAATATAAATTTTAGAGGACGGAACGCCGTTATAGAGATAAAACTGGCGTTTTATCAATTATACTTATCATTCCATTATGCAATAAGTTTGTTAAAATAGTGATTTTCCATTACACGATAATTAAACGAATTAGTATGGTGTGATTGTAGAAAAAAAAAATTAAATTCTCTTTGTGAGTATTGTGGGAAATTGCATTATGAGATTTGTTACCAAGAGTCAGAGGCTTGCTTCGGGTGTAAAAAGTAAGGGCATATGATTAAGGAATGTCCAATTAAAAGAGTGAATAGTAAAGATAGCAAGGAGAAAAGTTAAAATAAAAGGTAAAAGGTACAAGGATGAATTTATGCTTTAACCAAGCAAGATGCATTGGTATCTAATGAAGTGACAACAGGTATAGCAGTTCTTTTATTTTTTTTTTTTTGCCAAAAGGTTAAATTGTTTGATCCTAAGGTTACACATTCATTTATGGCTTGTTTGTTCTTCTGATATAATATGATATGTATGTTGGTACTTCTATAGGTAAAATATAGTTATAAATTATATGAGACTATTTATAAGTTTTGTTTATGATTAAGAATAAAACTCAAATATTATTTATTCTTATAAGAAACAATAAAAAAATAAGAATTTTATTTTACGAGATTTATAATAATTGATTATTGAGAATTATAATACATTGATTGATAATGGAACCTAAGCTGTAAATATATGAGGTTGATGTAAGATTTCATTTTATGGTCTTACATAAGAAGATTTTTGAGGAGTTTTAAGATCATAGAAATAATAAAATTTTATTTTCGGATAAAGACCAAGGGTGTTTAAGAAATATGACAATTTTTTTTAAGGTGTGAAATTGATGTTTTAAATTGGATTAAATTTAAAATATATATATAATAATAAATAAGTAAATTTGAAACATTTGCTGACAGGTTAAACCTAAAGAGGAATACATAGTTTCTTAAGTTAAGAAATTATATTCATCTATTTTATTCAATAAATTTTCAATGATTAAGAAGTAAATTAAGAAATTTCACAAGAATAAAACATGTTTATTTTCATGATACATAAAGGCAAATGTATCGATACTCGAGATTGATAGAATTTTCAAAATTAAATTTTAAGAAAACGGATCAATACTTAAACCAAAGGTATCGATACCTAGTCCAAAAGTATCGATACATGATTTTAAGATTAACTCCTTAGTGTCTTTTTAATTCCTTAATTTCCCTTTCTCTCTAAAACGTCCCTCTCTCTATCTCTTTCTTTTTAGTTTCCTAACACATTTCGGCAAATTCCTTACTTTCAAATTTGGTTACTAAGTGATTACCTATCCTTTCCACATCAATTTGGTACTAATTTTGGCCTAGAAATAGCAAGGAAGGAGCTAGGATTTCGAAGAGAATTTAGGGGTTTTGTATACAAACGATAATGTCAGAATTATACGGACTTCTACAAGCTAAAGGTAAGCCTATTAACTCATTTTAGGCTTGATTTAAAAATTTGATAACAAGTTGAAATCTTGTTCACCCGAAATATACATTAAGTTTGCATAGGAAATGTAGATTTGTATTAGTTAAACCAATTGGGGTATATAATGGTCAAGTATGAGTTAAATATTAGTCGAAATGTAGATAGATCATTTTAAACAAAAATGTGAGTTAAGAATACTCATTGCCATGAGATTTCATTGTTGCGAATTGGTTAAATGGCATTGGTTAGTAAGCCTCGTGATGTGTCATGTGCCAACTAAGAGATTGTAGTCACGTTTTCCACTAGCATTATATTTAGTGCATTTATGCTTAATTATTGGAATCGTGAAATTTATTATATATACATGTGTAGCGTTAAGTTTCGAGAACCCGTAAGAAGTACCAATTAAGCGTAAGGATCAATAGTGGGAGTGGTTACCCTCCCTTTATTGTGAGTGAATTTATATATACATGACTATGTAAATATATATGTGTTATATATATATATATATATATGCTTGTGTGTTAAACAAGCCGTTTTATGGTTAAAATGAAATGTGTTTAATGTGTTTTACATGATATTGGGAGGTTTTATTTATTTGGTCTACTTATTGAAAATGCTTTTATATGTATACATGTTAAAAATGGTTAGGGAGGCTTGAATTGTTTAAATAATTTAAAATCATTGATGAAAATGATTTGTATAAAAGTTGTTATGGCCAAGGAGGCCAGATTTGATTTATATAATGTTTAATCATTGTTTTGAAAAGATTTATAAATGCATGTATATTGGTGATGAGGTCGGTAAGGATAGTTATTATTTATTAGCCAATGGGCCATTTTATTAACTGTATATATAGGGAGACAGCCTATGAACAGACCTATGAGAGGCCGCTTAAGTGAGTGGAGCTGCAATGGGGCTAGTATAAGGGGGAAAAGCCATGGCAAGCATACTATGTGTCGAACGCACGTGTGTGCAGTTATAGATACTTTATGAAAAGTTTTGACGACTTGATAAGGTTATCTTAGATTTGACATATTATGAGGACAGTCACTCGTTTCACCAAGTGATTACTCGAGGCTAATATCAGTGAAGTGGACTTATTTTTATAAATGCATTGATTACTCGGGGCTAATATCAGTGAAGTGGACTTATTTTTATAAATGCATGCTTTAACAAAAATAAATAATTTTACAAAGCATGAGAAATGGTTTTCTATCTTATAAGAATTATTGCATATGGTTTATTGCATAAAAAGTTCACTGATGGTTATAGATTTGTCCTGACTAAGGTAGCATGTCGAGGACGTATGGCCAGCTAGGATTGATTGTTTTAAAACTGTTTGCAGATCAATGAAATGTATTGTGATCATTAATTTAAATGAACATATGTATATATATACTTTCGAGTACAATGTGAAATAAACCCCAATATCTGTATTTTTAAATGTGTGTGCATGTATATATATGTGTGTATGTATTTTATTTACGTACTAAGTATGGTTGTATACTAATTTCTCACCATTTCAGCTTTAAAGTTAGGCTCTCTAGTACTCGTCGGTCTAGTGTTAGCTGTAGAGAGCCTTCGGTGCTCTAGGTAGGCTATTCTTAACTCACTCATACATTTTGTTCCACTAAATAGTGTCTTTTGAACTTTGTAAAGTAATTGTAACTAAGTATTCTATGTAATGCTTATATATATATGTTCAAACCCAACTGGGAATGATTCCCATTATTATGCTATTTTAATTATTTGCTATACATTATGGATGAATTGATCATGAGATCAATTCTTTGATAATGCTCCCATAAATAAGAGTTATGATAAATACATATAAACTATTTTCAAATGTTTTGAATAACAGGTAATAGGTTAGCCTTACAAGCTTTCACTATACATTCTAGGTATAGATAGTGTATCATGAAGGTTTGTAGTGATTGTCACAGGTGGACCCATGGGTTAGGGCGTGACAATAAAGAGATTGAGTTTTGTTTCTTATTGTACCATGAAAATAAGTTATTTCCAAGAAAAATACATCCTCTAGGTTTGCTCATACTATCATTTACCTTAATTGCCCAATCAACATCACTAAAGCCAACAAGATTAGAGTTAATGTCTTTAGAAAATCAAATACCATACTCACTAGTCCCATGTGCATAACAAATAATCCTTTTAACTGTAGATAAATGCGACTCTTTAGGATTTGTTTGGCATCTAGCACGAACTTCAACATTTAAGCTAATGTCTGGCCGACTCGTAATCAAGTGTAGCAAACTACCAATTATGCACCTAAATAAACTCGAATCAAAACTAGAACCACAATCATCTTTTGATAACTTTGCATTAGACCTTATAGGTCTCCTTATGTATTTGGTAGTTTCCAACCTAAACTTCTTGACTAGATTTTTGGCATACTTATTTTGAGTGATAAAAATTTTATCCTTAAGTTGTTTAATCTAAAAACCTAGACAATAAATTAGTTCTCAAACTAAGCTCATCTCGAATTTATTTTTCATTTGCTCAACAAATTCCTGCACTTAAGCTTTAGAAGTAAAACCTAAAATAATATTATCGACATAAATTTGAGCAATTATAATTCATAACTAAAATTCTTTATTAACAAAGTTTTATTTACTCCTCACCTCTTGTATTCTTTCTCACTCAAAAAGTTAGTCAACCTCTCGTACATGCTCTAAGAGGTTTTTTTTTAACCCATACAACGCCTACTTAAGTTTAAACACATAATCCAGAAAGTTAGATTCTTTAAAACCCTTAGGTTGTTTTACATAGGCTTCTTCATTTAAAATTTGGTTCAAAAATATAGCTTTTACGTCCATTTGAAACAATTTAAACTCTAGAACACATGAAATAGCAAGAAGTAATCTAATTGATTCTAACTTAGCTACAAACGCAGCAGTCTCATTAAAATCAATTCCCTTAAATTGTTTGTATCATTGAGCAACTAACCTAACTTTGTTTCTCACTATGTTACCAAATTCATTAGTTTTATTCTTAAAACTCCATTTGGCTCCAAAAAAATATTAGTGTACTTAGGTCTAAATACTAGTGTTCACACATCATTCCTAACGAATTGTTTTAGTTATTCTAGCATAACATTTATCCAAGATTTTTCTAATAAAACTTTTTCACATTTTTTGATTCAATTAAAGAAATATAATAAACATATTTGGCCATATGAACATACCTCTTCCTTGTAACCATGTTTTCATTGAGATTATCTATTATGAGATTAGAGGGATGATTTTTCTTTGCCCTAGATGATTTTTCTCTTCAAATTTAATCTATGATGATATGAACTGATTTGAATTGGTCACCAAGTTTCCCACCTAATTTGAATTCAGAATCTGTTTCTTTCTTAACTATATTTTATGTTGCAACAATGTCTTCAAGTTCTGTCGTAACAAATTGGAAGTCAAATTTTCATCACCTTTCTTTTGAATTCGAATATAATCTTGACCTTTATTAGTGATATTTGTGACTTCTTCCTCTTGTGAATAATTGGCTAAATCATTAAAGTCATCAATAAGTACATTAGCATATTCCATAATAGTTTGGGTTCTCCTGTTATACACCCAATATTCCCTACTATTATTTGAATATCCAAGAAATACACTTGCATCATTCCTAGATTCAAATTTTCCACATTGTTTCCTATCATTCATAATATAGCAAATGCTTCCAAAAATATAAAAATAACTTAAGTTGGATTTCTTACCTTTCCAAATTTTATGTGTAATGTCATAATTATTGTAAAACCTAGTAAAAATAGTATTTTTAAATTTCGTCTCATGATCACTTCTTTTTCTAAATATTTTTTCAATATTACTGTCTTTCTTATTTACTAATTTCACACATAATTTTCTAAACATGTCAAATGTATTTGGTTTTTCTCTCATAAAATCAATCGAAGTATACCTAAAAGAATCATCTACGCATACAAAAATATAACTCTTACCTCCTATGCTTTCTACCTGAACAAAACCCATGAGATCTATATAAAGCAATTAAAACACCTTGGACGTAGAAGTATGTTGGATTGCTTTGTGTTTGGACTTGAGCTACTTTCGAAGTTGACCTGGACCATAAACTGCTGGTTGCCACTTGTTGAGTTTTAGAATGTCACGGACATCACCTGTATTCACAATCTTGGTTATATTTTTATAGTTTAGGTTCCAAAGTTTTTATGCCATATTTTTATGTTATCAAAGTCAATCCTGTGACAATTTAGTGGATGTGTCAAAACGTAACAATTGTCAGATGATCTAGATCATTCCAAAACACAATTCTCAAATTTACTAAATACTTAGACATTTTTCTTGTATAAATTTTACACAAAGATCCTCATCACAAATTTGACTAATACTAATCAAATTTACCTGAAAATTCTCAACATGAAAAATATTTCTCAGCTTTAGAAATCCTTTATTATTGAGTGTTCATTTTCCTATAACCGTCTTTTAGCACTTTCACTAAATGTCGCTTGTCCTTTGATCACTTCTCATAATCCACAAAGCTTTCACTATTTTCTATCATGTGCTTATTGTAACACCCGCAATTTTAAAATTTTATAACTGTAATATCTGCAGTATTTATGAAATTTAATTGAATAATTTGATGTTATTTAGTTAATTAAAATTTTATATAATTTAGATTTTTTGGGTTAATGATTTGGGTTCAAAATAATGTTATTTATTTAAGCCTAAAAGTAATTTCATGAAATTGGGTTATAATTAAATTTTGGATTAATGACATAATGCTTGAATTAATATTGGTTTTTAATTATGACTAAAATGAAAGTTTTTCAAAGTTATGAATTGTTCTAAAAATTTTAAAAAGAATAGGGATCTAATTGAAATTTAATATATAATAAAATAAAACAATTTGCCAATTTACCCGTATTCTAGTAGTTGTTCTTCTTCATTCTTCTTCATTTCCAAAACCACTTTCTCTATTTTCTCTCTCAATTTTCGGCTAAACGACTTCAAATTTGGTCGATTTTCTTTCAAATTTCAGTTACCAATAAACCTTATAACCCTTTAGAAACTTGATTTTTAAATTTTGGGCATGAATTGAATTTAGTTACTGTTCACATAAGAAATTTACACTTAATTTTGAAAGAGTTGATAAGGTGAAATTAAACATTTTAAGGTTTATGACATTAAATCATAATTTAATCAATTTCACAAAATTAATCAATAATATATAAAATTAAACTAACAATTAGCTTAGGAAAAAAAAGAAAAATCTTGAAATTACAAAATCTCAAAGAAATCAAATGCAAATATTGTCTCCTTGCCTTGGTTAAATTTCTAGAGAGAGAGAAATGAGAGCTTTTGATATTTTTGATAATAATTAAAAATTAATTCCGAAAATTAGAAAATGACCATATATATTTTGTCATTTACTAAAATACCGCTAATCTTTTAGTCAAAGATAAATGAGTCCCAAAACTTGTCCAACAAACTTCTCAATAGTAAATATAAAATATCACTTAGGCCCCCATATTTTTAAAAAAAATTATAAATTAACCTCAAAATGGGTCAAACTTATTTTAATCAAATTTATTTTAATTTCATTTATAATTTTAAATATTGATGGAATATTGTAACTTACTTTAAGTCATATTTAGGTCATTAAACACAGCTCTCAAATTGTTAAACTATTTAACGAGTGAACCATTTACAGTTTTCGGCCTAATATCATTTTCAAGAGTATTAGGTCTCTTGCAAATAATAGTTAATCTCTTTCATAGCAAAGAAGAACATAAGTTATTAGTTGTGACTTCTTGGGTTCACTATGTAGTTAGTTGTGAGCCGAAATCAATCTTATCGAACTCGTTCCGAACTATTCGGATGCTCAACGACTATGGTTAATATCAAGCAACATGCTATAGTCCCTAAACCACAATGAAGAAACTCTTCATTAAACCTTTTATAATTAATTATGTATTCTATGTAGATAATCTCCTTCCATTCATCTAATTCCAACTAAATTAAGACTTATGATGTCAAAATCATAAATTTAGTCATATGCAGATAATTAGTCAATACGTATTGAATTTGTCACTACGAACTATTTGTATGACATTTATACTTTGGCCAAAGATTTTGTTTTCAGCCGTTTACTAATATCCATCTGGGAATTTGAATTTGGACCGAGTCAACGGAACTTTAAAATCCTTATTTTGAGTCAATGGATTCTATCTGACAATTATTTGCATCTTAATATAAACAAAATATGACCAAACCGGCTTGTGTGTACAAGACATGATTAGTCTCGCATTTATACACCATATGAACCATGTACATCTATACCGATCAACAACTATGATATCTCAAGTCTAAGAAATAGTTAATACACTAGTATAATTATATGATGAATTATTGATAACATACATCTATGTAATTCATCATAGCTTTAGTCACGTTCGAAAAATAGTTCTTTAACTGTTAATCTACACTAATGTTCTAATGATATGACTATCATGTAACTCGCACTAATATCATCTCATGATATTCACTAGAGACATTCAGTATGTCTACTGTGCAATATTAATGCCCATTCGATATTGCATATGTAGAGAACTATTTGGATAATCCAATTATCTTGGACAATTCATATGCATATTTTATCATTAGTATGTATAGATAGAAGAAGTAGCATATTACATGAATTGAAACAATTTCTTTTATTAATAAACATGTACTATATATATTACAATAGTAATTCAATACAATATGCCCAAAACCAACAACACGAATGGTTTTAGGGCATACAACACTAACAAACTCCCATTTGCACTAAAGTTGTTCGTTTTTGTATCTTATACCCATCTTCTCAAGATATTGGTCTAGCTACTTCAGTGTTATTACTTTAATGAGAGGGTCAAATACATTATCTGCTGAAGATGTCTTCCTTATCAAAATCTCTCTAACAATAACAAGTTCTCTCAAAATATGATATTTGCACTGAATATGCTTTGATTTCTGGTGTGCTCTAGATTCCTTTGATCGTGCAATTGCACCTGTATTATCACATAATATGGTTATCGGATAAGTCATGTTAGGAACAACACCAAGTATAGACATGAATTTTCCCATCCAAACTGCTTATTTAGCTACTTCTGAAGCAGCAACATATTCAGTTTCTGTAGTGGAGTTAGCTGTAGTCGTCTGCTTAAAACTTTTGTAACTAATAGCACCTCCATTACATAAAAAGATGAAACCGAATATAAACTTTCTATCATCCACATCTAACTAAAAAACAGAATCTGAGTACCTATGAATACTCAACTTTTGAGATCTATAACTCATAATCAAATCTTTAGTCCTTTTCAAGTACTAAAAGAATGTTTTCACTGCTAACCAATGTTTCTCTCTAGGATTTGCCTGATATCTACTAGTAACAGTTATTGCATAGGCTATATTAGGTCTAGTACATAACATAGCGTACATTAAGTTACCAATAGCTGCTACGCATCTATTACTGCTCTTCATCAGTCTTCGAACCCATATCTTTAAAAAGATGATAGCCATGATTGAAAGGCAAAAGGCCTTTCTTAAAGTTCTCAATTCTAAACTTCTTCAGCATCTTTTCAATGTACAACTTTTGGGATAATCCAATTATCCTTTTCGATCTATCTCTATAGATTTGAATCCCGAAAATATAGGTTGCATCACCCAAATCTTTCATAGAGAAAGTTTTAGATAACCAAAGTTTGATAGAGAAAGTTTTGGATAACCAAAGTTTGACCTCTGCCATCATGCATACCTCATTACCCATCAATAATATGTCATCTATATATAGTATCAAGAATATAATTGCATGATCTTTTACCCATTTATATACACAAAGTTCATCCGAATTATTAATAAAGCCAAATGATTTGATTGGCTCATCAAATCGAATATTCCAATTCCTTGAAGCTTGCTTCAATCCATAAATAGATCGATGTAACTTACATATTTTATGCGGTTTAGAAAAGGATATGAAATCGACAAGTTATTTCATAAATAGGTTTTATTCAATATAACTATTGATAAATGCAATTTTTACATTCATCTACCAAATCTCATAGTCATAATATACTGTTATGGTTAGTTTGATCTTGATAGACTTTATTATAGCTACGGGCGTAAAAGTTTCTTCATAATCTAACCCTTATTTTTGAGTATACCCTTTCACGACAAACTGTGCCTTATAGGTCTCAACCTGTCTATCTTTACCAATCTTCCTCTTTAAGATCTATTTATAGTTAATAAGAACTATTCTCTCTAGTTTATCAACAAGTGTCTAGACTTAGTTTATATGCACGGAATTCATTTCAGATTTCATCACTTCTGACCATCTTCCTGAATCTTTATCCAAGATTTCTTCTTTTAAGTTCTTGAATCATCTCCATGATCCGTTACTCCCACAAAGTAAGATTCGAAATCTTGCTGATTGAGAAATCTATATCTCTTTAGGAGTCTTGGAACCTTAGAAGATTTATGATTTGAAATTGGATTAATTGGGACAGAAGTCTGCTAATTAGACTCTTTAGTATCAACATGGTCGGATCGAGGCTTAAACAACTCTTCTTTTAACTCAATTTCTCTCCTTACACCTTCTTCTTCAAGAAACTCTTTCTCTAAGAAGTGTGCGTTCTTACAAATCGAAATTCTATGATCAGATGAAAAGTAGAATTGATATCCTAAACTATCTTTAGGATACCCAATAAACTGACCCATCTCTAATTTGGAATCAAGTTTATCAGATTTGATCAACTTGACATATGCAGGACAACCCCAGACTCTCATATAATTGAAACTGGGTTTTTTATCACTCCATATCTCATATGGTGTCTTTTGGACTGATTTGAAAGGAACTTTATTGAGAATGTGCACAGCGGTTTGTAGAGCATATCCCTATAAATACAATTGTAAGTCTGTAAAACTAACCATTGATCGCACCATATCTAGTAGGGTATGATTCATTCTCTTTAATACACCATTAAGCTAAGGTGTATAAAGAGGAGCCAATTGCAAGATAATCCCATTATCTTTCAAGAACTTTTAAAACTCAGTATTCAAGTACTTGCATCCATGATCTAATCGTAAAACCTTAATACTTTTTCCCGTTTGGTTTTCCACTTCATTCTTAAATTCTTTGAAATTTTTAAAGGATTCATATTTGTATTTCATTAAATACACATACCCATACTATGACATATCATCAGTAAAGGTAATGAAGTACTCAAAACCTCCTCTGGCCAATGTACTGAATGGTCCACATACATTTGTATGTACAAGGTCCAAAAGTTCTTTTAACCTCTTCCAATATCCTTCTTCCCCGTAGTGGAAATATTTTCCCTTGGGCTTTTACTTGATTTTGGACTGTTTAAGAGGCAAAGCCTTCTTAGTTTTTCTTTTTCTTAGGTCCAACTTTTGAACCTTGAGATAAGCGTTACGACCGTTTACCAGTCCTATTAATAGTGGTTGTATGGACATCCTTATGTCCCTTACCCTTATTATATTGTTTCTAATATTCTTAAAGCTTATTGTGCAACTCAGGAAGAGTACGCTCAATTCTATTACGGTTATAATTCATAATAAGACCTTTAAAACTAGGTGGGAGTGATTGGAGAATCAAATTCACCTATAGACAATGAGGCATTCGTATGTCGCAAACATCTAACTGCCCAATGATGTTAATCATCTTAATGACATAATCATCAAGCAGGACTCCCTCCTTGAGCTTCATATTAAATAAAGTATAAATAAGGGATTTAAGTATCTCATACGATGATTGCATATTATCATGTCTAGTCTGTAACTTTCGATTCATGGAAGCTAACATCTAGAGTCTCACTCTACGATTATTAGCCTACCATTTATTAAAGGTTTCCTTCTCCTCCAAGAGAGCATCCACCTCTAATGACATAGGCTTCTCTGCCTTTAAAAGTTAACCTAAGTTTTCAAACTCAAGAACTATTCTCAAGTTTCTTAACCAGTTCTTTAAATTATGACCGGTAAGCATGTTGTTGTCTAAAATCTTATGAAACACATTTGCATATGACATTTTTATGATCACTAAGAAAACTAAAAAGACACAAGAAAATAGTTTATTAGTGTATTGAATTATAAAATAATGAATTCAATTATTAAAAACATTATAGAATTATATTCTGATCACATCAGCTCTCACTATCTAATTTAAACACAATACTTCCAAAATAGGATTCAAACATTCCGTTGGATTTTTAAGAAAATTATTGGGTAATCGAATTCTCATATACAATCAATTGACCTCACATAATAGAAATCTTGGTTAATTAAATTTAATGAGTTAAGAACTTTTCTTTTATGTATCACATACAGGACTCGATTTATTCTTTTGTCTTAATTTCAAATACCTCACAAGATAGAAATCTTGGTATCCTACACTAGTCAGATTCAAACCATTGTACCTTCCCAAATAATATTCTCATCCCAACCTTACATAATAGAATCTTGGTTGAGATTCTGATATCACTGTGAACCAAATAACCCAATTCAATTACACAAACCCCATATCCCTCACATAATAGAAATCTTGAAGTAAGAAATTTATGTAAAAGAATTATTAGTTATACTATAATGGGAGGCAAACATGATATGATAATTTTTAAAGAGTTATTAATTAAGCACTCATGTTATTCACATCTTATATGAATATTCTCTCATGCTAAACAATTTCATAAAACTATTTTTAGGGCTAAAAACTAGCAACAACAATCATTCATCTCATGAACAATTACTACTCTATATACATACATGTATGTTTGTATATTATATATACACGTATACATATGCATAATAGGTTTTATTATTGTATTTTACCCTTAATTTCATTTTTCACCTTTACTTGTCATACAAGTAAAATATGCTTGATTAATTTGCAATACTTGTCATAGAGCATGCAAATTATTATTCTGAACAAATTTACTATTTACATAAACAGTGCAATATTCAAGTGAACAATGCACTATTCACGTGCTCGGTCAAAAATAATTGTCAAACAATACATTTCAACATTCATGTTGTTTGAATTATTCGTCGCACGAATAATCATTCTAATGATTGAAAAATAATTTATTAGAAACGATTTCGATAAATTGTCAAATAATTAATCGAATCGTTTAACAGTTTGAGTTTTTTTTCGATCAATAATTGATCGGATTACTTTGTTCGGCCTAAATTACTTGTTATACTAGTAATCTTGTTGCTTGTACCATTTGTTTAATTTGTCTAATAAATCAAACAATTTAACTTAGGCTAATTAAGGTATTAGTAACCAAATGTCAATTTCTAATGTTTCCTAAAACATTAAAATAAATTTTGGCATATAATTATCAAAATAAATAATATTTACAATAATATAATCACCTAAAGTTAATTATATTAACTATAGGCTAATTATTTTATGCCAAAAACAATTAATGTATCAATAAGGTATGAATTAAAACATTATAAACATATTTATAAGGTTAATCATTACAAAAATAATGTTTAATAAAAGAGTCAATCAAAATTAGTTAACCTATATCAATGCATTAATGCTTAAGTTTGACATTATCCATCCATTACTAAAAGGCTAATCAAAATTAGCCAACCTATATCAATTAATTAAATATTATATGTATAAAAATGTCATGCATCATATGCCATGTTATTATTTCATTATATATACATCTTTCACATGCAACTTTTGCATTTTTCAAAGACAATTCAACATGGCTGTAAATTTCAAGGTTCACATATTATTCAAACTCATTTCATCTCGTTAAATTACATGCATTCAAGTAATCAATATAATCATCATCACATGACTTCACTAATTTCATTAACATATTAATATAATGAAATATTCATTATCTTCTCTATGGAAATTAACCAAGAACAACATTTGTTCCATAAACCTTAAAATTTCAATTTTTTTTACTCAAACTTCATTCTTGCAAATCCAACCATTTCAACAACTAATCAAGCATATTATCAAAAATATAAGGATGCTCTGATACCATTTGAAAGAGTAATAAGGTGAAATTAAACATTTTAGGTTTTTATGCATTAAATCATGAATTTAATCAATCTTCACAAAATTAATCAATAATACATAAAATTCAACAAACATTTAGCTTAGGAATGAAGAGAGAAACCTTAAAATTACAAGATCTCCAAGAAATCAAACTCAAATGTTGCCTCTTAGCCTTGGCCAAATTTCTATAGAGAGAGAGTGAGAGCTTTTGATATTTTTGATATTTTTGAGAATAATCAAAAATTAATTTCAAAAATTAGAAAATGGCCATATATGTTTTTTATTTACTAATGTACCCCTAGTCTTTTAGTCAAAGACAAATAAGTCTAAAAGCTTGTCCAATAAGCTCTCAATAGTAAATATAAATTTCATTTAGGCCCCATATTTTAAAATAATTAAAAATTGACCAAAAATTCGATCAAACTTGTTTTGACCAAATTTATTTTAATTTCATTTATAATTCTAAATATTGATGGAATATTATAAGTTACTTCAAGTTACATTCGGGTCATTAAACATAACTCTCAAATTGTTAAACTATTTAACAAGTAAACCATTTACAGTTTTTAGCCTAATATCATCTCCAAGAGTATTAGCTCTTTTGCAGATAATATTTAATCTCTTTCATAGCAAAGAAGAACATAATTTATTGGTTGTGATCTCTTGGGTTTAGTGTGGAGTTAGCTGTAAGCCAAAATCGATCTTATCGAACTCATTTCGAACTATTCGAATGATCAACAACTATAATTAACGTCTAGTAACATGCCATAGACCCTAAACTACAATGAAGAAACTCTTCATCAAACCTTTTATGATTAATTATACATTCCGTGTGGATAATCTCTTTTTGTTCGTATAATCCCAACTAAATTAAGGCTCACAAATGTCAAAATCCTAAATTTAGTCATATGCGGATAATTAGTCAATACATACTAACTTGTCACTACGAACTCTTCGTATGACATTTATGCTTTGGCCAAACTCTTTGTTTTCAACCGTTTACTAATATCTGTCTAGGAACTCCCATTTATACATCATATGAACCATGTACATCTATACCGATCAACAACTATGATATCTCAAGTCTAAAGAATAGTTAATACACTAGTATAATTATATGATGAATTATTGATAACATACATCTGTGTAATTCATCATAGCTTTAGTCATGTTCAAAAAACAGTTTTCTAATTGTTAATCCATACTAATGTCCTAATAATATGACTATCATGTCACCTGCACTAATATCATCTTATGATATTCATCGGAGATATTCAGTGTGTCTACTGTGCAATATCGATGCCCATTATTTATTGTATATGTAGGAAACTATTTAGATAATCCAATTATCTTAGACAATCCATATACATATTCTATCATCAGTATGTATAAATAGAAGAAGCAACATATACATATAAATTGAAACAATTTTTTTTATTAATAAATATATACCATACATATAACAATAGTAATTCAATACAATATGCTCAAAACCGACAACCTGAATGGTTTTAGGGCATATAACACCAACAAATTTTGCATTAAAAAAATATTAAATTGTATTGAATTGGAGTAGAAAAGATAGTACTAGGGCGATTTGGCAATCATTTAAGTGTTGACGGAAGGAATTTAAATATTTTCTCTCGAATGCGATAGCGTTTTTGAAGACGTTACAGTATTTTTGAATTAGCTACAATGCTTTTAATATGAACAGCAACTATACTATAGTAATTCGATATTAATAGTACTTTAGCTATCCTACCTCCAGCATGAACAGTCTTTTGCTACAGTAACTCCAGCATTAATCGTACTTTTGCTTATAGTGTTTAGATCAAAACTATATTTGTTTGCTTAGGCGAAAATGTGTAAATTTAGGGTAGTCAAAAATATAAATTATAATAAGTTAGCCATGAGAATGCATTGTTGGAAATCTGAGCTTGTGTTTGAAAATAATATGAAAATTAAGGATTTTGAATATTTTATATGCTGATATCAAATTCATAAAATGATTATTGAAAATAATGTCGATGTATGAATGTTTATGAATGAAAATGATTTATAGCTCTAGTCGTTAGTTAATGTTTATTTTAAATTTACCGGGTCTCGTGTCAAAAGCAGGACTTGTAAGCTATTCAAAATTCTGTTTAACGTGCTATGCATATTTCTGTTATATTCAAAATGAAAAGAATGTCTGCTTTAAGCGAAATACCTAATCACGTTCTGGATCTGGGTCACTATGGGTATAGGTGACACTAACTGATTGAGCCATTCTGAAAAATATTTGAAATATAAATGAATTTCTATGTTAATTGATAATTTAAAAATTCATTGATTTATTTGTGAAAATATTATTACTTTGAAAAGAAAAGAAATATGTTATGTATCACGTCAACATTAGAAAAATTTTATTTTCCAAATGATAACATATAAAAGGAAAAGAGGAGGTGGACGCAGATGGTTACGCGTAAAGGAAATTTTTTAGTACACCTAATTTTATAGTGTAGCTGGGTGATGAAAAATTGTAATATGTTTAATTTTGTGTGTACAATGATTATTAACAATTATAACTATTTAGGATTTATGTAATAATGGTATAGTACGGTACGTAAATATTCAGAATGACTTTGTGCTTCGATTTATGTATGGAAGGAGGTGTTACAAGAGTGGTATCAAAGTTAAGGTTTGAGGTTCTATAAACTCTAAGTGATGAGATAATGATTTGAGGTTCTTAGATATTAGGAATGACAGAAAATTTTGAGTATATAGATATTCGGATTAATAGGGAAACCAAAATTTGAAATTCAGAGAATCGATGAGAAAATATAATTATGGCAATGAGGAATAGAGAAGAAAGTATTTATATACGTGTGAATACAGTATCGATGCATGTGAAGAAAGTATCGATATATATGAAGAAAGTATCGATATATGTGAAGAAAGAATCGATACTTTGTAAGCTAGAAAGTCTAAATTATTTATGAACTCGTTCATATCAATATCATAGGGAAAAGTGATCAATACATGAAGACAAATGTATCAATACTCAATGTCAATGAAATTTTCATAGCTAAATTTTGATGAATAGATCAATTCCAAGGCTTAAAGAATGTTTATACATTGCAAATCAAAACTCAGGTTAGGATTCTGTAAACTTTGGGTTAGTTAAAAAAATAAAAAGATAAAAATGTTAAGCAATATTTTTAGTTAGTGTAGTTTTAACTTTGGTATATTTGTGATAATTTCAAGGGATTTATTTTGTTTGGTTTTGGTGGAGCTCTCGTAAAGGACTAGGAAATTTATATATTACTAAGAAGAGAGCGAAACTAGCAAGAAATATTCTTTGTTATTCCCATATCAATCTAGCTTCAAGGGCGACTTAAGAATTGTAAAAGAAAGCTCTCCTAAGAATGCGTGTGTATGAAAGGGTGTTTATGGTAATAAATTAGTAGTGAAACGTTTATATTGAAAGATAAGGTATTATAACACCTATGACACGGATAGGTGTTGGGTGAAGATATTAAGGGAAAGGAGGAAAGGGCAAGGAGTCTGGGTCATTTGGCAAAATTTCTCCCTCGAGAATGAAAAGGAATAAGGTAGGCAGAGGTAGAAAACTTAATTACTCTTTCTGATTTCGCAAATCTTTTATTTTGTGATGTAATTTTTGTTAGTGTTGAAATTAAGAATCTTTTATGTTTCTTTTATTGTAATTATGTTAAGTATATAATGAATTGGGCCAATTTTACTTGGAAAAAAAAGCCAATGGTCGAAATAGCTCAGCTCGACTCAGCTGAGTTTAAGTGCTATTTTATTTTAATTTGATTAGCTTGTGTGTGGTATGGTTTGAATATTTTGCAAGCTAACTGAGTTTATTATTGAATATATAAAGAAATGAAGAATTTGTGATTTTGGGAAATAATTTGTTTTAGTAGAATTAATACCTTTTTCGTTGGAATTTAGGTTGTTATACTAGAGTAGTTGTGTATTAAGAGTTTTATCATATTGGACCAGTTGTTTGGAATGTATTACTTTTCAGTTTAGTAGTTAATGTGCCAAATTATGTGTTTGCTATTGAAGAAAGTGGAGGAAATGTACTGAATTTATCTGCACATGAATATGCGATGCAAATTGATAACGGTGCTATTGAATTTGATTCAATGTGGTGTTGGGGGGTAAAGAGATATATTTTATAGATGACGCGCGAAAAATTCGGTTAATTGATCATCTTTTGGATCCTTGTATGTGTCAAGACAAGGGGTGGAAAGTTGCTATTTTGCTGGGTATTTATGGTTTTATACGGTCGGTGTTTGTATTGTCTAACACATAAAAGGTTAAAACTAGTCAAAGAGGTGTTATTACTTGATATTTTGCTTAATAAATATATTGAGAGAATTTGTTGCTTAGCCTGATAAGGATAAAGGATATCTCATATTTAATTTATCATAGAAATGGATTATTTAATACAAAATTGATGGAGTAATGACACAGAAGACTACGTTACTAGTTTCACAACTTCATTGTGTATTTTGCATCTGTATTCATTATTTAAGTAAGAAAATGGTATCCTTGGTGGCTTTTAGTTGTTGTAGTAGAAGTCTTGCTAATAGTTTCCCTCTACTTTCAATTGAGTTTCTAGGCATGTAGAATTTGATTCTAATTAAATTAACTATCTGAGAATTTTGATCCTAAAAAATATTTATGATAGTTGAAGTCTATCATAAATAGATTAAGAAGGCTATCATAACTAGATTAATAATTAGTATTTTTCTTAAAAAGTGTGTTACAGTTTGTAGTCCCTTTGTTTGTTTAAAAGATTTTCTTCAACTAATAAGAGACCCAAACGGAACTAGAATAAGTGAACGAATTTAAATATATATATATATATATATATATATATATAAGGACTAAGCAAAATGTTGAGGATTGTAACTAGATCATGAAAGGTATTTCTCATTTCTCAAACATTTTTATAATTATTCATTATGAATAAAATGTTAAGGAAAGATTTAAAATTTTTATTTTACATTTAGGTTAGAATTATAAAGGAAATTTATGATCTTTGTGAAATGAATTATAATGGGCTATATTATTAAGTGGCTTTTGGATATAAGACTATTTATGAGTTTAGTTTATGATTAAGAATAAAGCTCAAATATTATTTATTCTTAAAAGAAACAATAAGAAATAAGGATTTTATTTTACGAGATTTATAAGAATTGATTTCTAATAATTGTAATTCATTGATCGAGAGTAGAGCCTAAACTATAAATGTGTGAAATCAATGTAAAAGTTCATTTTACATTCTTCTATGGAAGATTTTTTAGGAGATTTGAGAAGTATTATAAAAAAGAAATTTAAGATTATAAAAGTAATAAAATTTTATTTCTAGATGAAGGCCAAGAGTATTTAAGAAATATGACAATTTTCTTTAAGGTGTGAAATTGATGTTTTAGATTGGATTAAATTTACAAAGATTTGAAACATTTACTGACATGTTATACATAAAGAGGAATACATAATTTCCTAAGTTAAGAATTTATAGTCATCTATTTTATTCAATATATATTCAATGATTAAAGTATACGATTAAGAAATTTCATAAGTATAAGATATGTTTATCTCCACGATACTTAGAAGACAAAGTTCATAGTGGAAATATATATATATATATATATTAAAGATAATTTATGAAGGAATATTAACTGGTGAGTTATGTAAGATATTTAAATTGAGAATTTATTTGTTTCAAGGTATATTATTAGAATATTTTAATATGTGTAATAATATTGAATTTTATATATGTAAAATTTATGATAGTAGACTTGATATAATTGATGGGGTTTGTAACTGAATGAATAATAGTTATATGAATAAGATAATCAGCAAAAGAATTATTCGAGGTGAATAAAAGAAAGATTTAGTTACTAAGCATAACTTAAGTCTTATTTTATTGAATTTCTTTATATTAATGAAATTATTTAATGATATTAAAATGACATGTAAGTTTGTATTGTATTCGCTCAAGGTGTTGAAATTCGATTTTGTTTGATGATTAACATATTATTGAATATACATGTTCATAGCTTAAATTTGAAAAGATTTAGAACAAGTGATAAAATAGTTAAAATCGATACTACTTTGTATGATTTTATATGTAGTATATAGATACATTAGTTTGTAACTGAATTTAAGATCCATATGGCGGAATTATGAGGTATCATAAAAAGTATGTTATTTAATTATTTAATTTTTAAGATTTAATATTTTATACATGTGTTACTTTAGAACATGGAGTGGAGGAAGAACAAAAGTATCAATAAATAGTTTGGATGATTTGGTTTAATAATTTAATTGAAAAAAGTTATTATTGGATGTTCCTAAGTTAAACAATAATTTTGTTACAATAAGTATTATAGGCTATAATCGAATTGGAAATATACAATTCTTGATTTATATGAATGGGGTAGTTAGAAGTTTATTTTAAGAATATCAAAAGTATTATATTATAGCGTACCATTTGAGAATTAAGATTTGTGTCCATAAGGAATTTTGCTTATGATATTATGAAAGTTTAAGTACGAAATTATGCATTTTATAAGTAGAAGTTGGCTAAGATAATGACATATAACAATTCTTAATGTAGAAGTTGGACCATATTCGTATTTAATGGTTTATATCTATTGAAATTCTTTACAAAGGTAATATATATTACTCAATATATTAGTAAATATGTTTTAACATTATGATAGGACAATGGTTGAATATTAAGAGATCAAAGCAATTATAATAAAGTTGAATTATATTATAAATACAATGTCTCTGATATCTTAGATTTAGATCTTAGATATATATACAACGTACATATTGTATGTTATATTAACCTTAATCAATTTGTAATACATAGAATTTTGTAGAAGTTATTTATAAGTTTTATTATATCGTAAAATAATGGATAGTGATGTTACATTTTAGAATAAGGGATGATAACAGTAGACTTTAAACTTAAATATAATGATTGGACTATAAATCAATAAGATAAATATTTTAATATTATATATTTTTGGAACTTATTACTAGAGTTGCTAAGTGGAAGTATAATTTATTAAAAATGATATTTGTTACTACTATTAATAAATGTTTATTAAATATGCATTAATTTGATTAAATTATCATACATTTTGAATGATTAGTGGTAATTATAATGAGTTTAATCAAGTGTGTCAATTCAATTAATTACATTGTGGTGATTTCAGAAGATGATCATATTAGGTAAATGCAAGGGGTATTAGTGGAGTTATACGTAATAAATATGACACTTATTATGTAACACCCCATTCTCATACTTATTCAATCAATCATTATTACACAATGCTACATCATTTCATACAAAGAGTGTTACTATTATATAATTCTTAAATTCTATCATATCATAATTCTTTACACATACATAGAGTTATCTACATAACAAGTTATAAATCTTACAATTACTCTATTA
>JAXCLQ010042673.1:0-21370 GCA_035584115.1 Cedrela odorata | reverse complement strand
ACACTGAGATACACATGCATGCACATATCGATCGTTCAGGAGTCTATTCCGCAGATTTTAATGTTTATCTAGGCTCCTCAGCAGCGGTTGTGCCCCCGAAACTCCATTTCGTGTGTCGCACTTCCGCTGTGTCTAAAACAGAGCACATTTGCGTTTCCTGTTCTGTTCAGTAGGGTACCGATACCTGAAGAGGAACTGGCATATTCCTCACATGTACCCCAATTTTCTCAACCAGAACAAGCAGCTCCATTTCCACCACCTGGGATGGAAATGCCATATAATACACTACTAGAGATGTGGACAACATTTATGACATATTGGAATGCCCAGAACCAAACTCCAGCTCAGCCTGCAAGTTCTCTTTGTGCCAAGTTTGTTCTAGAGTTTGCTAATGAGGAGACCCTTTGTGCCAAGTTTGAGGCGGGACTAAACTTGGACATCAAAGAATGGATGCTAATGACTGGTACTCAGAATTACCGAGAGATAATGCAGTTAGCACTTCGGGTAGAAAAACTGATAGGGGAAAGAAGGGCAAGAGTTGGCTTTTAGAAGAGAAAGGATCTGAATGTGTCTATAGGCTAGTGGTCAAAGAAGAGCCGAAGTAGTAGTTCATCTAGTGGTGCTTTTGTGCCTAGTTCTGCTAGTAATCCACCTTTCTCTCTATGTGAATCCCCTAGGTTCAGATTTAGACCGGGATCAGTTGATTCGAGGTCTGTTTCAGGTTCTCAGCAGACGTAGAGAGCTAGTAGATGTCCTCTTTGTAGGAAGCATTACAATGGTGCATGTGGTCCTCCACCGACATGTTTCCATTGTGGACAAATAGGGCATATTAGGAAGAATTGCTGAAGATTAAAAGGATTTGAGCTGACCAGGCATTTCACTCATGGTCAGCATCGTGCTTTTACTCAGCAACGACATCTAACTTAGACTTTTGTCCCACTTAACAGGAGATCTGGATCTGATAGTACTTCATCAGCTCTGGGTGCATAGAGAAACCAGCCTAGGGTTCAGACTAGAGTCTTTGCACTGAACCAGGAATAATCTCAAGTTAATCCAGATGTGATCGCAGGTATGATATTGAATTTTGGTTAGCCAGCATATATTCTTATTGGCCTTGGATATAATAGATCATTCATAAGTACATCATTTGCACATCATGCTGACCGAGAGTTAAGTCCTTTAGACTAGGAATTAGTAGTGCATACACCCTTGGGGCAGAAATTCTCAGAAAGACTATGTTTAGACAGTGTGATGTGATAGTGGGAGAGACTACCATGCAGACAGATCTCATTCCACTAAAGATCCAGGATTTTGATGCAATTTTGGGAATGGATTGGCTATCGCAGCATAGAGCATCAGTAGATTGCTTTACTAAGCAAGTGACTTTTTGAAAGCCTGGTGAACCTGAGATGGTATAAATCGGTGAGTGCAATGTGCTTTCTTATTGTGTAATTTCGGCTTTGGAAGCAAAGCGGTTATTATAAAAAGGTTATGATGCATTTTTGGCACATGTGGTGGATGTGTCAGTTTAGGAGAACTAGTTAGAGTATACCCTTGTTGTAAATGAGTTTCCAGATGAGTTGCTTGGAATACCTCCAGAACGAGATTTTGACTTTGGTATAGATCTTATACCTGGAACTACCCCGATCTCTATGCCCTCATATTGTATAGCGCCAATGGAGCTTAGAGAGCTCAAGGTTCAGTTACAAGAATTAATTAATAAAGGTTTCATTACACCTAAATTTTCTCCTTAGAGAGCACCTGTCTTGTTTGTGAGGAAGAAAAACGGTAATTTGAGGTTGTATATTGATTACTGTCAGCTGAATAAGGTAACCATTAAGAATAAGTACCCATTGCTCCGTATTGATGATTTATTTGATCAGTTGCAAGGAGCGACTGTATTTTTCAAGATCGACTTAAGATCTGGATACTATCAGTTAAGGATTCGGGAGAGCGATGTTTATAAGACTGCTTTTAGAATGAGATACGGGCATTATGAGTTTCTAGTAATGTCATTTGGGTTGACAAATGCTCCAGCAACATTTATAGATCTTATGAATCGCGTTTTCCATCCTTACTTGGACAAGTTTGTAATCGTTTTCATTAACGATATTCTGGTGTACTCTAGAAATAAAAGAGAGCATGCTCAACACCTTAGAGTTGTGTTACAGACTTTAAGGGATAGAAGATTGTATGCAAAATTCTCTAAGTGCAAATTTTGGCTTAAAGAAGTGGTATTCTTGGGACACGTAGTTTCAAGGGCCGGAATTTTTGTGGATCTTCGAAAAGTTGAAGCTATAGTGCAATGGGAATGATCGAAGAATGTCACAAAAATTCCAAGTTTTTTGGGTTTGGCTGGATACTACAGAAGGTTTGTAGAGGAGTTGTATGGGGAGTAGTGTCAAATCTTCACAGATCATAAAAGTTTGAAGTATCTCTTTACACAACGAGAGTTGAATTTGAGACAGAAGAGATGACTTCAGTTAATTAAGGATTACGATTTGATTATTGAATATCATCTAAAGAAAACTAATGTAGTAGCAAATGCTTTGAGTAGGAAATCTTCTGTTACATTAGCATTTGTCCGAGCGGCATACATGCCTTTGTTAGTAGAATTAAAGGTTTTGGGTGTAGCCTTAAGTTGTGATGATGCCGGAGAAGAGCCTTAGTGGCCAACTTTGTTGTGAGACCCACATTGGTAGACGAGATTAGGGAAAGATAGATGCAAGATGGCAGTGTAGCCAAGATAAGTTAGGATGTACTTAATGGGAAAGAATGAGACTTCTACCTCATATCAAACGGTATGTTAACTTTGAGAGGCAGAGTTTTTGTTCCTGATTTGGATGAGTTGAGAAAAACCATTATGGAAGAGGCACATTACTCTTCTTTTGCTATGCATTCTGGTAGTGCGAAAATGTACCGAACCATCAGAGATAGTTATTGGGGGTCAGGTATGAAGAAAGACATAACTGAGTATGTTGCGAGATGTTTGGTGTGTTAACAAGTTAAAGTAGAACATCAGAAACCAGCGGGTATTTTACAACCTTTACCGATACCGGAATGGAAATGGGAGCACATTACCATGGATTTTGTGGTTGGTTTACCTTGTACTTTAGCAGAACATGATGCTATATGGGTTATAGTGGATCGTTTGACGATGTCAACACACTTTTTGCCAATTCATATCAAGTACTCTTAGGAGAAACAAGCAAGATTTTATATAGCTGAGATCATAAGACTACATGGAGTGCCTGTTACCATAGTGTCAGATAGAGATCTACGTTTCACATCTCGATTATGGTCGAAATTTCATAAAGCTAAAAGTACTAATTTAAATTTCAGTTCAGCATTTCATCCTCAGACTGATGGTCAGTCAGAGAGGACTATTCAGAGTTTAGAAAATATGTTGCGGTCATGTGTTATAGAACTTCAAGGTAGCTGGGATATGCACATACGTTTGATTGAATTTGCATATAATAACAGTTCTCAAGTTAGCATTGGTATGGCTCCATATGAAGCTTTATACGGTAAAAAGTGCCGAATACATTTATGTTGGGATAAAGTTGAGGAAAGGAAGCTAGAAAATGTGGAATTAATAGAAACCACCACTGAAAAGATCAAGATCATTTGTGAAAGACTGAAAGTGGCACAAGACAGGTAGAAGTCTTATGCTAATCACTGACGAAGAGCTTTAGAGTTTGATGTCGATGACATGGTGTTTTTGAAAGTATCACCTTAGAAAGGGGTGATTCGTTTTCGAAATCGAGGCAAGTTGTATCATTGGTTTATCAAATTACTTAGAACAGTGGAAAGAGTGGCACGGTAGCCTACTGACTAGAGTTGCTTACAGAGTTGGCAAGAATACATAATGTGTTTCATATTTCATTGTTAAAGAAGTATGTGCCAGATCCTTCACATATCCTAGAGACACCTCTAGTAGAGTTGAGAGATGATTTGAATTATGAAAATTATCTCGTTGGG
Organism: Cedrela odorata; assembly: GCA_035584115.1. Classification (NCBI taxonomy): domain Eukaryota; kingdom Viridiplantae; phylum Streptophyta; class Magnoliopsida; order Sapindales; family Meliaceae; genus Cedrela; species Cedrela odorata. The sequence goes on along the minus strand of JAXCLQ010042673.1, from coordinate 17,389 downwards.
ATAGTTGATCGACAAGATCGAATTATGAGGAGTAAGACCATTCCTATGGTAAAAGTTGTGTGGCAGAATGCAAATGTTGAGGACGTAACTTGGGAGCCCGAACACTCTATGCAACAGCAGTATCAGTATCTTTTTCAGTAACAAGTATGTGCAATTTTGAGGACAAAATTTTTCTAAGAATGGTAGAAATTGTAAACCATATTTTGTGAATATAAGGACTAAAAAGAAGGTTTTCTAAAATTTCGAGTTATTTCAATTTTTTTTAAAAGAATAAGGGGTCTCAATGAAATTTAACAAACCAAAATAAAATAAATTGACTTTCTTTCTAATGTTACTCGACTTCTCACTGTCTTTTTCACAAAAACCCACTTTCTCCATTTCTCTCTACACATTCGGTCAAATCATTTCAAATTTGGACCGAATGTCTTTCAAATTACAGTTGCTAAATGATTTCTCGTTCTCTCCTATTTGAGTTGGTACCAATTTTGGATTAGAAAAGGTAAAGAAGAATAAGGAAGAAAGTTAGGGTTGAAGTCAATTTAGGGGATTCTTCAAGTCCAAGAATTTCAAGCACATCAAATGATTTCTCTTGAGTTTTGATAAGTATTACACTCATCTTTAAGTTTTAAAATTTATTTAGGTGTAAATTTTGAAATGGATTTTATTGTGCATGAGTTAAATTTTTGATTTGTGACATTGTGTTAAATTGAGGATTAGAACATGAATAAATCTCTTGAGTGGTTGTTCTTGAAGTGTTGAAACTAGATTTAAAGGTTTGAGTTAGTACATAAATAAATTAAGGTCGGAACTGGTTTAGAAGAGAAAGGAGATAATTCGGACAGCTTAGACTTTTCGATGGTTATCCTCAGTTTTTGAGAAATAAAGATATTTTTAAGAAAACCTTATTAGATATAAAATTATTCTACACAGAAAACCCTTTCCAAAAGTACTTTTAATACTAAATCCGAGCTCATTTACCTTATCAAAGATCTCTTAAAACGTTCTTATTTAATTAGGTTTCGTCCTTAGAAAATTTATGTTTTAAATAATGGCCTTAACCTAAGACCAATGGCCTTGACCCGAGACCAATGGCCTTGACCCGAGACCAATGGTCTTGATTCAAAACCAATGATCCTGACTAGAGGACAATGGTATTGATCCGAGACTAATGGATTTGATCCAAGACTAATGGATTTGATCCAAGACTAATGGTCTTGATCCGAGACCAATGGTCTTGACCTGAGAGCAATATTCTTGTTCCGAGCTGAAATGAGTGTCAAACTTCTAGAAGTCATAATTTTAGATTCAGAAAGAATTAGAGAACGTATAAGGTATCAATGGAAAAATCTTTTTGAGCTCTATGACATGATGACCTGATCCAAGTACAATTGTGCCAAGCCGAGCTGATTGTCCCCAATCCGAAACAAATGCTCATGAACTAAGCTAAAATGAGTGTCAAATTTCTAGAGGTCACAACTTTGGATCCAGAAAGAGTTAGAGGATGTACAAAGTATCAATAGAAAGATATTTCTGAGCTCTATAACATGATGATCTGACCCAAGCACAATTGGGTTGATCCGAGCTGATTATTTCTAATCCGATCAAAATGCTTATGAACCGAGCTGAAATAAGTGTCAAACTTTTAGAGGTCATAACTTTGGATCCAAAAAGAGTTAGTGGACATACAAGGTATAAATGGAAAGCTCTTTCCAAGATCTATAACATGATGACCTAATCTAAGCATAATGGTGCCAAGCCATACTGATTGTCTCCAATCCGGGTACAATGCTTCTGAACTGAGCTGAAATTAGTGTCAAACTTCTAAAGGTTATAACTTAAGATCCAGAAAGAGTTAGGGGATGTACAAGGTATCAGTGGAAAGATCTTTCTAATATATATAACATGATGATTAAGCCAAGCATAATAGTATTAAGCCAAGATGATTGTCCCTAATCCGAACAGAATGGTCATGAATCGAGACGAAATAAGTATCAAACTTCTAGAAGTCATAACTTTGGATTCATAAAGAGTTAAGGGACGTACAAGGTATCAATGGAAAAATCTTTCTGAGATTTATAACATGATGACCTAAGCTGAGTACAATAGTGCCAAGCTGAGCTAATTGTCCCCAATTCGAATAGAATACTTCTAAACTGAGCTAAAATAAGTGTCAAACTTCTAAAGGTCATAACTTTGGATCTAGAAAGAGTTAGGGAACGTATAAGGTATCAATGGAAAGCTCTTTCCAAGCAATATAACATGATGACCTGAGCCAAGTATAAGGGTGTTGAGCCGAGCTGATTATCCCCAATTCGAGCAGAATGCTCATGAACAGAGATGAAATAAGTGTCAAACTTTAAGAGGTCATAACTTTGGATCCAAAAAGAGGTAGGGGACATACAAGATATCAATAGAAAGCTCTTTCTAAGCTCTATAAATGGATACTAAGGCTGATCTAATCAATGTCATTTTTTAGGGTTAAAAAGTCAAAACAATTCATAGGTGTATGTATATGACTAATACCTATCATGCATACATGCATAAAATTAAGGGTTTATATAAGTATGAATGGAATTGAATATTGATAGTATACAACATGTGTTATTAAGGCACCGAAAACCTAGAAGAAGGACCTAGTAGGTGTAAGGATCCGTAGTAGAAGTGCCCTCTCATTATTGTGAGTAAATTTATACATACATGAATATTATATTGATATATGTGTTATACATATATGTATTGCTTATGTGTTAAACAAGCAATTTTATTATTAAACAAGCAATTTTATTGTTAAAAGAAATTTGAAGTAAAATTATTTTATATGAAATGCATGATATTGGGTTGATTTGATTACTTAGTCTGCTATTAAATATTATTTAATATACATGCTGAAATGGTCGAGGAGATCGGGATTTGACTATATGTTTTAAAATCATTAATTATAAATGATTTTATTTTAATGCATTTATATTGGTGATATAGCTGGTAAAGCCAGATACTGATTCATGGTTAGTGGGCCTGATGTATGGCCAATAGGCCTGTTATTTGACTATATATATAATGAGGTAACCTATGGACGGACCTATTGAGAGGCAGCATAGGTGAGTGGAGCTGTAATGGGGCTGGTATAAGGGAGAATGTCCATGGCAAGCCCACTGTATGTCGAACGCGCGAATGCGAGGTTATATTGATACCCTGTAAAAAGTCCTAGCGGCTTGATAGGTTTATCCTAGATTTGACAGATATGACGAGGACAGTCGCTAATATCACCAAGTAACTACTTGGGGCCAACATCAGTGATACGGGTAGTGTTTTATAATTCATGTTTTACCTTAATAAAGTAATTTTTATAAAACACGAGATATGATTTGCTATTTTATAAATAATGCATTGCATATAATTTTATGCATGAAAGACTCACTAATGGTTTCGACGTTACCTTGGCTAAGGTAGCAGTCGAGAAAGTATGGCCAGTCTGGTTTGGATTATTTAAAACTGTTTGCAGACCAATGAATTGTTTTCTTATCATTTGATTTTGTAAAAATATATATATATATTTGATAGCATGATGTAAATGAAATCCTAATATCTGTATTTGGAAATGCATGTACATGTATGTATATATGTATATACTTTATTTACTCACTGAGTATAGTTGTATAATCATTTCTCACCATTACAGCTTTTAGGTTAGGCGTTCTAGTACTTGTTGAACTAGTTGTAGCGGTAGAGAGCCTATGACTTTCTCGATAGGTCTTTTTTCTTGACTTACATATTTTTTTCTTGACTCACATATGTACTTTGAGTCCACTGGATATAATTTACTAGATATGTATTTTTGGATTTTGTGATGTATTTGAAAACTAAAGGTTTATGTAATACTCATTTATGTTCAAACCCGACTGGGGATAATTTCCAAGATTATGATATTTGAATTATTGATTTTGTGTTATGGATGAATTGATCGCGGAGATCAATTCTTTGATAATAATCCTATGGATATGAATTTATAATTATGAATTGTTTTCAAGTTTTGGGTAATTGATAGGAAAGCCTTACAAGCTATTTTGGTATATTTTGAGTGTATAGAGTATATCATGAGAGTCTAGGGAGATTGTCATGGGTAAACACCAGGTTTGGGACGTGACACCACATGCGTATCCTCTTTACTATAACATTCATATCTTTTTAACAGAGTATCCATCCTACCAAAACTAAAAGAGTGAGGGGTGAGTTTTGGAAGACCTAGTGAGTGGATATTATATTGAAAAAAAAGTATACATGTCAGAAAATTAAATTCTACTGTTAATAAATTTAAATCATGCTAATGATAAACTTTAATAAAGTAACTTAAATCTATAGTAGCGAAAAACTGAAACTGAATTTCAGAAAATGGTTATAAAACAGAAAATTCTGTGACTTTGGTATCTTGACCCTTGATGTGTTATAGTCAGCCAACAAACGACCTCTGGTCCTGTAGGGCGACCTTTGGCCCAAAGGCAAACCTCTAGCTCCATAAGGCAATCTCTAGCTCAAAGGCAATCTCTGACCCGTAGAGCGACCTCTGGTTCCGTAGGGTGAAACATCATATTAAGTACATTCTTTTGTTCATACTTCAAACCAATTTTATTATAAGAATTTAAAATCATAAACTTATTTTTTCCCAATTTCATATGCATGTATTAAAACTCTGTTAAAGAGCAATATCATAATTAATGTACTCAAATAAACGTAATTAAAATTTTGGGATGTTATCGACATATTAGACATCATTTCTAAAATTTACAACTCAGATCATAAAATTCTGAAAGAAATTCACAAAGTTATAATGGGATTCACTCTGTCCAAATCATGTGGAAATAAATGAAAATTCACAATTCCACCATTAAAGTTTTCAAGCATAATTGAACAAATAAAAATCATTTGTTAACATTTACAGTTTAAACAATATATTCAAATAATGTTTTAGGAAAGTAAGTTGTCCACTCACAAGTTTACGCTCGTCCAATCCGAGTCACGATATTGTTGACGGTTGGTTCGATTGGTGATCTACAAACACATTTTTCTCCCGTTAAAACTTATAATACCATGCACTTGCTATATTAACAAATGAATATATTATGTCCAATACTAATCCTTAATGAGAAATTAAAATGTCTCGGACTCCTCATTAGCTAATTTGGAAAATCATAATTTCATTGCTGTTATTCTAAACAATATCCATCCATGACAGGGGTGACTTCCTACTTTTACTGGAATAAATTGGTAATGAATTTAAATCAAAATTTTAATATGTTCATCCTTTATAATTCTAGTTTACGTAGCTTTTTACGGCGCCTTATTTGGATTCTTATAGTTCAACTTACACTTAAATAAATAGGTACTGCTCTAATCACATTCCATGTCTGGGCAACCGGTTTCTGAATTTTTTTGGGAATTCGTTTCTAGTTGGAAAAATCTAATTTTTAACTATGTCATTTCATACTATGTCTAGTTTCTGTATTCCATTACGGATTTTAATTCCAAATTCTTATGTTTGAGTTATAACTAATTTTAGTACATGCTGCGCAGACACGGGACAGTGTGTAGGGTAGAACATGACAACCGACTTTCGACCTTTGTTAGGAATTCATCCCTATATAAGATAATCTAATTTTTGGATATGTTGTTTTCTCGTGTATCTAGTTTTCATAGAATTTAATGGCGCTAAAAAATAATATCAGGAACACTATTTTATTTTAGGTTTTCTATACACTGTTCAGTATTTTTGGCAAACCAAAATGTAACACAAAACAACCACTTTTAAAATTTACTGAGACTCGTCATTTTACGAAAAAATCTAATTTTCAACTATGTTTGTTGTAATTGTGCGTAGTTTCTCTAGAATTTTATGGTTCATTATTTGGATATTTACAATTTAATTTATTAGCAAAAATACCGACCCTAGGTCTGAATTTTACCAGTATGCAGAATACTGCCCCTGCCTAACCATTACCAATTAGTTATATATATATATATATATATTACATTCATGCATCACAAACTCATCACCAACCTATTCCCTACATCATTTACTCTTTGCTTACACATTTTTTTATGCATAAAACACAATATTCACTGCCCACATATGAACATTAAACATTGCAATATTTTCTCACAAGTACCAAACACACCACTTATTATAGATTTGCGTATATGTATCATCATTGCATTCCAAAACACAGCCATATATATTTAGAACATTCGCTACCATATGTATGTGAATTATTCATTGCCCTCGAACAACAATACACATTACCATATACACAAAATACTCATTACCATATATTACATTAAACATCGCTGCCATTGTCATGCATCATTTGCACTTAAGTCTTCACATTTCTCATGCATGTTACTTAGCCAAAATAATTCCATTTACATAGGTCATTCACTACCTTATATTATAAACACACTCTACCTCCATTTTCATACATAAAGCATGGCTAAACACTGCCATATACATTAAAATATTACCCTATATATAAATTAAAGTCGTATATCAACATTGCACATTGCCCTATATACAAACAATATTCTTTGCCGTACACTTTACACTCTCACTGCTCTTTACCATATTAGGTATTTCTACCATTTTCCCTATATCATGAACACTTTATTTTTTGTGTTTCTTGTGCATTGAACAAAATCAAAACATTGCCTTATAGACGTATAATCATTGCTAACAACTTTCGCAAGTCCACATTTCAATTTTACAACAAATCTCTACATGAAACATGCCATATATGCATATATATACATGTATCATTCACTGCCACATACATAATTCAATGATATTATCAATATTAAACATTTCCAAAATTGTATATAATCACCAAGCATGAAATCTCACTATATACATAATAAATCAAAAATTTTTTAATAACCATAAAGTTTCTTACCATATTTGAGTCAAGTCTCCCTTTTTTTTATTCGGCCACCTTCCTAATGTGTTTTCTTTTCTCCGTAATTTCTTCAACAACTTGGCAAGCAAGCTGCCACCACAGAAGCTCCCAACAACGCATTCCACGTATAAACACTCGTACTACAACTTTCATCGAACACCTTATCCGCATCTTCTATGGAACAACTAAGATGTATACATGTGCATAAATTTCATAAGCAAGAACTCATTATTTTCAAACCCATTATCCTAATATGGACATGAACTTATTTCCCTTGGCCAAGACCTATTTTTGCGTCTCCTTCATTTTCTTCTCTTCCCGTCTTGCTCGGCAATTCCTCATCTTCCCATCTTGATCGGTAATTCCTCCTCTCTCTATTTTTTTCTCGTGTTTATTCTTCTCTCTCATGTTCTTTCCTCTTTCTTCTCCCTTTGAACCCTCGGTCAAACACCTCTTCTTCTTTGATTTTTCTCTTTCACTAATTTTCTTTCTCTTTTCTTTTACTTCATCTCTCTGCCAAATCTTTCTCTTATTTATTTTCCCTTAGCCCCCCTCCATCTCCTCTCCTATCTCTCTCTTTCCTTTTCCTAAAACAAAAAGAACGTAGAATAATGTAAAAAGGTCTCAATTTTGGGGTTTTTATTTTAGCATAAATAGGCTTGGGCCAAGGCTATGGCTTTGGGTCTTAGATTAATAATAAGTGGGTTTGGGCTTAATTTGATTTTATTAAACCCCACTTGATTTTATACAATGGCCTTTTTCTTCTCTTTTTTTTTTTAATCCAATTTAATAAATAATTTCTTTTATTTATCATGAATTTGTACATTGCCTCTACCCTGTAGTAATTTAGCTTATAGAAATTTTGAGCCTTTTCACTTAATGACTATGATTAACATCTAGCAATGTGCCATAGTTTCTAAACTATAATGTAGAAAATCTTTATTGAACCATTTACATTTGATTGTATGTATTGTTTGTGTAACATCTTTCTATTTGTCTAATCTAAACTAAGTTAGGGTTCATGGGATATTAAAACCCTAAACTTAGTATCTTTTCATACTATTGATCATTATGTACTGAACTTATCACCACGAAATTCTTTCATATAACCTGCTTTGTACTTTGGCCAAAGATTTGGGTTTCAGGCATTTACTAATGTCAGATTAGGAATTCGAATCGGGATTGTTCCAGTGGAAACACAAGATCCTGTGCATCGAGTTAACAGATCTCATTTTGATAGTCACTCGCATTGCAACATAAATAACATATGATCAAATGGACTTATTGTGCAAGATATGATTAGTCTAGCACTTATACACTATATAAATCATGTGCATCCATATCAAATGACGACTATAACGTCTCAGGTCAAATGACTACTTCGCACACTATTACCATGTAATTCATTATTTTTTTGGTTATGTTAGAAAAATAGTTCTCTAACTACTAATCCATACTAATGCCTTAATGATATGACTTTCATCGTTATTTACACAAACATCTTCTCATGATATTTGCTGGATGCATTTAGTATGTCTATTGTACGATATCGATGTCCAGTTGATTCCACTTACATAAGAAACAGTTTAGATAATCAAATTATCCATACGATTCATATGCATATTCACTCCATTCATTAGTATGTTTAGAAAGAGGAAGCAACTTATACATGTAAATAAGAAATACTTTCTTCATTAGTAAATATGTATAGTTCATATTACTCTGTAATTTAATAGAAAATAGCCTAAAACCGACAATATAAACGGTTTCTATGGCATACAACATTAACAGATTGCAGGGATCAACCTGGCTTGGATGTTGGGGGTCATATGCCTAAACATTAACAGTGATTCCCAATTGATTGCAAATCAGATCAATAGGCAATTCTAGACTTGTGAAAGCCACATGCAAGCCTATTTAGACAAGGCAAGATAGCTCTTGGGGACTCTAAAAATGGCTATGTTGAAATAAATTCTAAGATCATTGAATTCAAGAGTTAATATCTTAGTCAAATTAGCCTTTACGTTTAAAGGAAAAGTTCTTGAGTTGGTACCTATTGAAGTTTTGCAACAAAAAAGCATGGAAGTAAGAAGTGATCAACTCATTGTAGCCGAGCTTAATTCCTACCCTTTTTGGATAGATGAGATAAGGTCTTATATATAAGAAGGAAAGATCATAAAGGACAAGGATGAGGTAAGAAAGATTATGAACAAGTCTACAAAGTACACTATCATCGACGGGGAAATGTACAAACGAGGATTCAATATCACTTACTTGAGGTGCTTAAGACCTAAGAAAGTTGCATGAGTTCTAGAAGTTATCCATCATAGAGTATGTGGTGACCACGGAGAAGCATGTTCCCTAATGCACAAAGTCTTCTATAAGATGCAACTCAAGTTGTGAAAACTTGTCATGAATGCCAAATACATAGTGACATACTAAGATAAACCCTTAAGAAGTTGACTTCTTTGTTAAGCACTTGGCCATTTGCTCAATGGGAGCTGGATCTCATTGGCCCATTGCCTACCGCCCAGGTCAATACAAAGTACATAATAGTGGCAATCAACTACTTCACTAAATGGGTAGAAGCTGAGCCACTGGTCAGTATAATCAAGAATAAAATCAATGTTTTCATCAAGTAGAATATCATTTATCGATTTGGGATACCTCAAGTTCTGGTCGATGATAGTGAAAAGAAGTTTGATATCTTGAATTTCAAATATTTCTGCTTAAATTTCTCAATAAACCTCAGGTTTGTGACACAAACCCATCTGAAGGCTAATAAGCAAGTAAAAGCTACAAACAATGTGATTAAAAAAGCAATAAAAAAGAAGCTCAGGGAACACAAAGGTGCTTGGATTAATAAGATTCTAGAGGTACTTTGGGTTTATAGAACAACCTCAAAAGTAGCCACTAGGGAAACTCTCTACCTTCTGCCTTTTGGATGTGAAGTAGTAATTCCAATTGAGGTTCATTTGCTAACTTTTCAAATCAGCAACTACAATGATGAAGAGAACGATTGAAACATGTGTTTGGATCTGGATTTCTTTAAGAGAAGAGATCAGGTAATGATAAGGACAAGAGCCTATAAACAAAGGGTAACCAAGTATTACAACAAAATATCTAACTTCGTACCTTCTAAGTTGGAGACTTAGTCTTGAGACAGGTTACCCTGAACACTAGAATGCCAAGAGAAAGTGCTCTCGGAGCTAATTGGGAAGGACCTAATAAGGTCACTCACATTCTAAGACCCGGAGTATACAAGTTAGAGTCTCCTAATGGAAGCAGGGTTAGGAAGCCGTGGAATGCAGGAAGGTTTAAGTTGTATTACCCCTAAGAATTATCCTAGACTAGTAAAATCTTTTTTCCTGAATGTAATACAATGATCTCGTTTATATACAATGTTCTGATGTCTGCAAGATTTTTGATGATAAGTATACACTAATGATGAAGTGGTCCTTGAAGTAAAAGGAAGGAGAATCTCATTCATTTTGGGGTAATATTATCTAATACTCGAATAAGTTATAACCTTGGCCTCAAAACGTATAAGAGTGAAATGGTTCCCAAATGATTACGTTTTATTTACATCGGGTTAATATTATCAAGAATTCGAATAAGTTTTGAGCTTGACCTCAGAACGTATAAGAGTGAAATAGTTCCTAAATGATTACGTTTTATTCATGTTGGAGTAATATTATTCATAACTCGAATAAGTCATAAGCTTGACCTCAAGACATATAAGAGTGAAATGGTTCCCACATGATTATGTTTCATTTATATTAAGGTAATATTATTTATAACTCGAATAAGTCCTAAGCTTGACTTCAGAACGTATAAGAGTGAAACTGTTTCTAGATGATTATATTTTATTTATATCGGGGTAATATTATCCAGAACTCGAATAAATCATGAGCTTAATCTTAGGACGTACAAGGTTTTAATGGTTCCCAGATGACTATGTTTCACAATTTCCTATCAGGGCAATAATATCTAAGACCCGTATAAGCTCAGAGCTTGAGATGTGTGAAGGGTCTACATAGTTTCCGTATGGAAATGTTCACTTCTAAGAAAAGAAGTTTCAAAAGACTGACTTGTGAGATTCAAGTTTTAAGTTCTCAGTTCAGGTCAGATCTTTCAAGTTATTTATTTATGGTAGCAAAAACTTTTCTAAGTTATGCATAAAGATTAAGTGTGGAAGACTATTTTGTAAGACTCAAGTTTTACGTTCTTAGTTCACAAGTCAGGTCAGATCTTTCAGTTCATTTATTTGTATTAGCTGAATCTTTCCTAAGTTATGCGAAGAGATTAAGTCTGGAAGACAAATATTAAGTGGAGAATGCAAGAAGATTAGGATGAATTATAAAAAAAATAGCTCAAATTTATAAATTTTACTTTCAATTACATTTATCTTTTAAAAAGAAAGTACAATTATTATTTCTCTTTTGTGAGATTAGGGGGTAACCTCTGAACCACCAGAGGGGACTTCATCGAAGGATAGAGGCTCATGTTTGAAGGCCTCATATAGCCACCTCAGGTCGAGGTCAGGATGTAACAACCCCATTCTCATACTTACTCAATCAATTATTATTAAATAATGCTACATTATTTCATACAAAAAAGTATTATTATTACATGATTCTTAAATGTCTATAATTTTTAAATTCCTTGCACGTACAAAGAGTTATTTATATAACTAATTCTCAAATTTATAATTACTCAATTAATTACATATATATAACTAGTTCTCAAACTTATAATTACTCCATTAATTACACATATAACTATTTTTATATATACTTAACTAACCTTGCACGTGTCCTTTGTCACTTTTACGTACTATTCTCTGAAAAATAAAATTTTTACAATAAAGATTGAAATATAATCTCAGTAAGTAAATCATATAAGTTTGCACATGTCGATGCAATACAGAATATAAATAATCAAATAGATCAATATATTTTCAAACTTTACAATTACACAGAAAACAATTCATAGTACATATATTTTAAGAATGACTTAGTCGGTTAGTGTCATCTGCACCCACGAAGCCCCAGATTCAGAACGTGATCATGTATTCTATTTAAAACAGACATTCTTTCCAGTTAGAACATAACAGAAATATGCATAGCACATTAAACAAAATTCTAAATAGCTCTCACGTTCTGCTTTTGCCACGAAACTCGGCCAAGTCAGAATAAACATTAACTAACGACTAAAGTTATAAAATCATTTTCATTCATAAACATTCACACATTGACATCATTTTCAATAATCATTTCATGAATTTGATATCAACATATAAAACATTTAAAATCCACAATTTTCATATTATTTTCAAACATATTTAGATATCATATTATTTCAAAAGCGATAAAAATGTATGCACGATTTATTTACTACAACGAGAGGGTAACCATTCCCACTAACGATCATCCCATCTAACTTGATTCTTCTCCCGAATTCTCATAGCCTAATACTACAAATATATAAATCATGTCTTTTACTATTTAATTAATTAATATAAATGTTTTAAATGCGATATTCATAGAATTAGTGTCTAAAATTCCTTAGTTTTATCCATATCATTATGTTTAACTAACTAAGGTCATTTACCCGACTTTCAACAATGAATTTCTGTGACTAATTTATTCTAATTCTTATTTTCGACTACTTCAAATTTGCATATTTTCATCCAAATAAATAAATATGGTTTTGATTTAAGTACTGCAGCAAGATTATTGTTCATACCGGATTATTACAGCTAAAGACTATTTATGCTGAAGTTACTGTAGCTAATATTGTTCATATCGGATTATTGTGTAAACAGTTACTATGCAAATTAAAAGTACTGTACAAATAGTTACTGTAACACATTTAAAAATACTGTAGCACGTTAAAATACTGTTCACCCGAGAGCAAATCACTTTAGTTTCTTCCCACAAATATCTCAATCAATATAAATTTAATATAATACTACATTTTCTACTCCAATTCAACACAATTCTAACGTTTCTTACTCAAAATCAATGGTAAATTATTTGAATGAATAGTAACTCTAATTTCAATTTATATTTAAAAGCTAAAATTCAAGTTTGTTATGTATTAAATAACTTACTAGTAACTGAAATTAGAAGAAAAACGGCTCGAATCCGAAGTATTTTGCCCAAAATTGAGAGAGAAGGGGTGAGAGAGTTTACTGCAAATGAAGAAGAAAAGGGAAAAGAATGGCTACGAATTTGGGGAGAAAAAGAAGCCAAATTGTTTTATTTTGGGTGGTAAAATTTTAATTAGACCCTTATTTTTTTTTAAATTATACAAATAACTAACATTTTAAAAAATTTCATTTTAGTCCCTTTAAAAAATTCTAAAATAACCTTTAGTATTTTAAAATCTTTACAATTAAGTCCAAAATTAATCCAAGTAATATTTCCTTCATCCAAAACCACTCATAACCTAACTTTAAGAAATTAATTCTGTGCATAAATAAATTTTTAGATTTTAGATTCTACCTAAAAATTCTAAATTACATGAAATTTTAATTTAACCAAATAATATCAAATTATTCGATTAAATTTCTTAAATACTGTTGATGCTATAGTTATAAAATTTTAAAATTGCGAGTGTTACACAGGATACCGACCTTGTAAAGTCTTACAAGTCAGATCAATACATTTGTTGGCCAGATCTGCGATGGTGGTCTCAACTATTCCCTCAACCTCTTCTAGTTTGGTAACCAGGGACTTGGAACTTTCTTTTGTAGCTTCCAAACTCAGATAAAGTTCCCGGCTTTTCTCTTCCAAACCCAGTTGAATTTCCCGACACTTCACCTTGGACTCATTCAGGTCAAATTCAAGAGTGTTTATCTTTTTGTTTAACTATGCTTGAGAAGACTCAAAGGTTGAGACCTTGAACTAAAGCTCCTCAATTTTTTGGGCCCATTTCTCCTTCTCAACTTCAAACTTAGTCCTCTTTATGGCCAGCTGCTTCTCGGTCTTTTCATTATTTTAGATCAACCATGCATTTTGTGCTTCTAGCTTCAAAATTTTATTATTTATCACGTAATTGACCTCGGCATCCCTCTTCGTGGGCCCTTAGTGTAAAGTTAAGTCATGCTGGAGCTTAACAGATTATGAGAAGCAATTAGATATTAAACAAAGAGGGAGAATTCATTATCATATGAGGAAAGTATTTGTTAACTTACGTGGTAGATCCATTTTTGCATGTAATCCAACATTAAGCTAGTGTCAATAGAGGAAAAGGCTTTTTAGACCTAAAAAGTGATGCAGATCGCTCACTCGTTGATGGCAGGGATGAGGTAGGCATAGAGCTCCATTTTCTCCTAAGGGAGGTGCTCAACAGTGACCTCCGGGTGGGGCCGAGAGAAGCTACCCTCACCATTCTTCTTGGCCTTCATTCATCTCTTCCTCATCTGCTCTTCCTTCTCTACGTTCGCCTCCTTCCTCTTGCAATTCCCCTTATCTAATGAAGGGTTAGAAAAAGGTGGCAGATTACCTTTGGAGATTACAATTCTAGTGGAAAGAGGATGAGGGATGCCCTTAGGAATGGTAGCCCCAGCTTTGGCTTTCAGGGCATCCAATGGATTCTTCACCTGCTTCTTGGGAACCATCTCTCTTTGCAATAAAAAATCAAGTAAGGGTCAATTATCATAACCTGAGATGAAGAGCAAAGAAAGTAAACTACATACTAGTTCTGGTTTTTTCTAAGGCTAAGTGGCCCTTGGAAACACAAAAACCCACGAGACCTAAGGAGATCAGATCGACGTCAAAAAGAAGGAACTTTTAGTTTGACACCGAGAACCTAACCATTCTAACCCTTTCCAAGTTAAAAGTTAGGAGTTTTGGCTTTTCAGTCCAGGTGATTGCATCCTTGAACAACCGGGGTACCTGAACAGTTTTATTATAATTACATTTACCACCGACCAAAAACTATTTGTTCTTCTGAACCTTGTTACAGGATGGATTGCCTGTGATAGGATTAAGTTTTCCATGTCGGGTCTAGAGGTAGTACCACATTGGGTTTTTCCTTAGAGTCCTCTTCAACAGATACATGTATTCAATCTCTTTAATTGTAGAAGCAGAATCCGAGATCTTGCTTCAGAGAATGTATAGACCTGACAAGATTCTCTAACTATTAAGGTTTAGTTGGTATGAAGCAGTCCCAAAAGACTCAAAAATCATTGCGAAGTAGCTTTGGAGGGGAAGTTTAATATCGAGGTGAAAAAATTCCTCATTAAAGGAAATTTCACTGTCAGGAGGACAACTAAAAAGTTCATCCACCTTAGGGACCCTAAGGTAGATGTCTTCTGGGACATTGTAGCAATAGGTATAAGTTTTTAGGCCTGACTTCATGGTTACGGATGTGAACCAATCTACTTCAAAAGCTGTTCTATGTTACCTTTTTTCAAGAACTAGGGAAGAAGTAGAGACGATAGCCAACACTTTCTCTTAATTTTTTCACTTGAAAACAACCTCATTACCACTTGAAACAAAATCCATTTTTATTCACATGATTAGGGAATCAAGTTATTAGAATATAATAAAGATCATTAACAACTCAAAAAAATTCTGCAATGGTCTAAATCCTAGGAAACTATCTTAGATCCATTTCAATGATAAAACTTCTAATCAATAAAGAAGTTGGGGAAATATGGAAGCTTACTAGTTGTTATCGAGGTGAAAGAAGAGTTTGGGATAAAGAATAATCGTTTGAGAGTATACTCTTGTTACTAAACTTCTTGTTCCTGGCGAGGCTGTCAACAGTGAGAAGAGGGTTGCAATCTAGAATGAAGACGGAAATAAAGTTGAATACAGAGTTTGGAATCCCTTTCGTTCTAAATTGGCTGCTACCGTTCTTGGTGGTGTTGATAATATATGGATTGAAGCTGGTGCTTGAGTTCTCTATCTTGGTACTGCTTTTGGTACAACTGTTAATAGAATCTAAAGAAGGCTTGGAGAACAAGAAAATGCAAATAAGGATTATTAATGGTGAAAAGAAGGGTATTTATAGAGCAAGAAACCTTATATGAAATGAGGATGTGAACCAATCTACTTCAAAAGCTATTCTATGTTACCTTACTTCAAGAACTAGAGAAGAAGTAGAGACGATAACCAACTCTTTCTCTAAATTTTTTCACTTGAAAACAGCCTCATTACCATTTGAAACAGAATCCATTTTTGTTTACATGATTAGGGAATCAAGTTATTAGAATATACTCAAGATCATTAACAACTTAAAAAAATTCTGCAATGGTCTAAAATCCAAGGAAACTATCCTATATCTATTTTAATGATAAAACTTCAAATCAATAAAGAAGTTAGGGAAATGTGGAAACTTACCAGTTGTTGTCGAGGTGAAAGAAGAGCTTGGGATGAAGAACAATCGTTTGAGAGTATACTCTTGTTACTAAAATTCTTGTACCTAGCGAGGCTATCTACAATGAGAAGAGGGTTGCTATCTAGAAGAAGACGGAACTAATGTTGAATACAGAGTTTGGAATCCCTTTCGTTCTAAATTGGCTGCTACCGTTCTTGGTGGTGTTGATAATATATGGATTGAAGCTTGTGCTTGAGTTCTCTATCTTGGTGCTGCTTTTGGTACAACTATTAATGGAATCTAAAGAAGGCTTGGAGAACAAGAAAATGCAAATAAGGATTATTAATGGTGAAAAGTGGGGTATTTATAGAGCAAGAAACCATATATGAAATGAGGATGTGAACCAATCTACTTCAAAAGCTGTTCTATGAAGTTTTAAAGAGGTAATCATCAAAATTCGAAAAAAGAGGCGATTTTAATGAGGATATGGGAAATTAAGTAGGAAACATTAGAAGCCAAAATATTTTTGTTTAGTGGTCTATTGGAAAGCAAACACCTGGATGAGGATTTGTGGGATTCGGATCAATATTTAAAGTTGATATGTAAAAGGCAACTATTCATTTAAATGATAAAAAGACAAGTGAAGTCTGTTCAGATCAGAATTTTAGTTTTTGTCAAAAATTTAATTTTTGACTAAAAACTGGGGGGTTTAATGTTTGGGAAAATACTCGGAGCACGAATGAAGCCTAATGGGCCTTGCGCCTACTACGTATGACACAGTGCTAGAACTTTAGCCACTAGTAGAGGTCTCACCAAATGTAAGTGGAATTCGAGGCCTATCTCAGTCAATGAGATCCCAACCATGACGTAATGAAGATCTCGGGTGTGATGTTGCCTTAGAGACTTTCT
Source organism: Cedrela odorata (assembly GCA_035584115.1). Lineage (NCBI taxonomy): Eukaryota > Viridiplantae > Streptophyta > Magnoliopsida > Sapindales > Meliaceae > Cedrela > Cedrela odorata. The sequence continues at coordinate 206 of JAXCLQ010042673.1, read as the reverse complement.
AAGTTCAATAAAAGGTATAGGACTAGACGTGGAAACCCAAGACCTTTTTTCCTAATAAAGATCTCGAGTATAACTGTCACACCTGTTACATACTATCTGCAAATACATAAACACTTATACTACATACAGCATTGCTCTTATATTTACACAAACTTAAGCAATTCTAGTACACAATTTTTTTTTCTTTTTATATACATACAAGTGTA